>LOEQ01003160.1:38332-55232 GCA_001685075.1 Bramus lutescens | reverse complement strand
TTGTTATTTCGGGGTATAAGCTAGCCGTGCGGGAGCCGGGCAGGACGAAAAGCAGGGCCTGCTCCCCTTTCACTCTATCACTACACTTCCCTGAAGCTTCTTTGGGATCATCTGATTATATTTTTTAAGTGAGAGCTACCAGTGGCTGTAAGTCTGTTATATATATATATATCTATATATATATATATATCTGTAATCTGAGCACCTCTAAACACATCCCCCATACCCAAGGCTCTTTCTCATTAGTGATTTCAAAAGGATATGGGGCCAACACTCATATTAACAAGGCAAACAGCAGAACTTCAAGGTAGGTGCCCACCTACTTTGTTTGCTACTGAAACCTACCATCTAATGGAGTTGTTCTCAACAGAACAGAATGCTGGGGGAAAGAAAGTTGTTCTCAACCTTCCTAATGCTGTGACTCTTGAATACAGATCCTCGTGTTGTGATAACTTCCAACCAGAAAAATATTTTCATTGCTACTTTTTTCATTTTTTTCATAGCTGAAATTTTGCTACTATTATGAATCATAATGCAAATATCTGTATTTTCCAATGGCCTTAGGAGATCCCTGTGAAAGGGTCATTCAACTCCCAAGGGGATTATGACTGACAGGTTGAGAATCACTTGCCTAATGTGTCGCCTGGCACATAGTGGACACTCGTTAAAGTGTTTCCTGCAGATTTCACTATCTTCCCTGCTTGCTAATGAAAATAAAATGTGCCTCATGCCCAGACTGGTGAAACTTCTAATGAACTACTGAGAAATGATGACATTGCACTACTATGATGACAACTAGGACAGTACTAGACACAAGCGCAGCAATGGCAACACACAAATGCCAAGGAGCACTAAGTAGATGGGACACACAAACCAAGAGCCTCGGGTCCTCTGATGGGACATTGAATAGACTATGCTGCTGGCTTCAGGTCCAGCAGCAACACTGGATACCTCAGACGAGCCTTTCCTGCCTTTGGGCTCAGTGGCTTGTTTATGAAGCAGAGGTTCCTGCTCTTCCGGGACACTGTGTAAGGCAGACTCAACCATTCACAAACCCTATATCACTACTCCAATAAATGACTTACGGCTGCTTCCAGCAGTCAGCACAGGGAAGATCTATACTGTGGGGAATCATCATTTGGAACTGAAGTTTCTGCTCATAATGTTCACACCTAGGATTCAACATATGAGTGACCATGCAGGATAGAAAGCATTCCGTCAAGTTTTAGGAGAAGTAATCTTTCTTCCATTATCACTCCCTTTTTCTTTTTCTCTGTTAAGATCAAAATATTGTTTTATTTAAGCTCCCTAAAGATGTGATTTGAAATACTGTTGGAGAACAACCCAGATGCTCAGTATTTGTGTCTCTTAGGGTGTAGTCCCAACTATTCATGCTCTAGGGTTCAGGGAGTCTGTCACCCTGCCCAATGGGAACAGACAAGAACCACAGCACTCACACGTCTTCAGTGGGCTTTCGTTTGGTGGGCCCTTGGTACCCATGTAGCTTTCTGGAATTCTATTGGTGAGTCAATTTGCCAACTCATTGTTATCTCTGAGAATTCGTCACACCACGCAAAATGCTGGCAAGCACATGCTAAATTCTTATGCTAGTTGATATTGGCACGGGGAAGTGCTCAAGATGATTTGATGCTGCCCTTTTTATTTTGGGAAAGGTCGTTTTTTATCTTATGTCATTTGCTTCGGTAGAACTAATATATACACATGCTTAAGGAGAGTGATGATAAATGACGGAATGGAGAGACTCTATGCAGCCGACAAGTCAGCAGGACTATTAGTCATGGAGAAGTAATGCAAGAGTCCTGCACCAGCTGTAACACCCTGAGTCTAGGCCAATCATTCTATCCAATGTCTTAAAATATGAATAAGGATGCACCAGTTGTAGCTTCTAACCTGCTCATTATGTGAGATTCTTAGTGAGGTTGGTAGGTGGTTCTAAAATTTTGGGTTTAATGTTAATAGAACCAACATTGGGATAAGCTATATTCAGTCACCCATACAAAGCACACAGGGCCTCTAAGCCAGGGCTAGGCTAGACACAGTAGTTCAGACACAGAGTAGAACACATGTCTACATGTAATATCTGGGTCATTTGAGTTTATCCTTTAAGAGGTTAGACTTTTAAAAAGTCCTCTCTTGTATGTAGTAGATAATCATCTTTCTTTAACCAGAATCTAAGCCATGAAATTTTGGGCTCCTGTGTTATTAATTAAATCACTAGTAAATTAGGCCTGCAAAATTCTGGTGGTTACACCAGAAAATTAACGAGTGGGGGAGAATGTATTTCTTTATCCCTGTGTAGGATAGGGACTAAAGAAGGGAGAACCGACTTGAGAGCAGCTAAGATAATTGGGCGTAGTGTTTGTGTATCCGGTCGGTACGATGAATAACCAGACCAGCTCAAGAACAACAGTTATATTTTTTAATAATTGAAAAAGGGGGAAACTCACGCTAACAGAGTGAGAGGTCCGAAATCCGAAATAGTCCAGCGAGCACAGCGTAGAGAGCGTGCACGCCTTTCTCTCCTATTTTTCTACCTGGGCTCCAGGCAGCCACACCCTAGGCAGATGTGATTGGCTGAGCTTCCCCATCAATTGGGACCCATGTCAGGTGTGTGGCTGTCTATGTCCAGAGAGTGAGATACATAGGCTGGGGGCCTTGGGTGAATGTCTACATGGGGCAGCCTAGATAAAAACCACTGCCATCCAATTGACCTTGCCCTGCTTGCAGGCTCACTTAGTAACCTTCAGATAATTAATATGCGTTTCTTGCTACGTCAATATCTGAAGTGAAGGTGCCTTGGATAGAAAACTTTGCTTTCCGGCTTGTCTGATTCATTCATTCATTCATCATTAATTCATTCAACCAACAAATACTTATTGAATGTCCCCTCCCTGCCAGACATTATTCTGTGTCCTAAGGACAACCACAGAACAAGAACAGACCCAAATCTCCATTTCCAAAGAGAATATATCCTGGTCAGAGGAGGCAATTAAAAGAAAGCACAAAATATACTAAAAAATATGTCTGTAGGGAAGTTATGAAGCAGAGAAGAACTGAGTGACTGCCCTACAGGAACTTGCTGATTTCAAAATAACGCCAGGAGGGGCTTGCAGGCAAGAGGAATGAGAGAGGGGAAGGGTAGAGACATTGCAATCTGAGGGGACAGCCAGCAAGAAGATGTCCCTGACACACACAGGACACACGGGGCCAGAGTTGACTTTAATCTTCTGGCTAGGAAAGGCTATTCCACCCCATGGGGACATTTTGATACAGACGTTTGATGTCTGGTTTGTATTTCTGCTTCCTTTGGCCTTAGTTAGACTAAGTCTATTGCCTTAGGAGACTGAAGTACTTTTTAATAGTCCCTTGCATATTTAACTTTATGCCCCAGAAAAGTTGAAGATGTGATTTGTTTTTATGGTGCTAGGGATCGAACGCAGGACCTCACACATTCTGAGTGCTCTACTGTTGTGGTATAGCCCTGCCCAAACTTCGAGGATATGACTCAGAAACTTAGCAGCTCCTCCGTGATGGTATTCTCTTTGTGACCAACTCTGACCCCTAACCCTGATTTCACCAGAATATTGTCAACAGACATTTGAGAGGTGAGTGGCGCACTACATAGTGAGGAATCAGGCTCGTCCTTGTCCAAAGGGCAGCTCCAAGCACATACTGAGATAAGGGGTTCGGTTTTATGAGTGGAGTAAGAGACTCCCTCACAGTAAAGTTCATTTGAATATCTCTGTGGCCTTTGGAGGGATCCGGGCTTGAACAGAATTGAATTTTACCAGGTGGGGAATGTGAAGCTACTTAGGTAAGTGATCTGGGAGTTTGGCTTTCTGTCACAAGGGTGGTGGTACAAATCCAAACCAAAAGCAAGGTTCTAAGATTCATGAAGTCAGTACATGGTAGTACCCAATGGCATTTGTTCCCCACCATCCCCTTATGTCACAATTTCTTCTTTCTGTTGCATGGTTCAGAATTGCTGCCCACACTGAATTGTGATGAAACTGTCATTAATCATGAATTTTGGCACTATAGGCTTCTGACAACAGGAGAGCCCAGGTTGCTGCACTGAGGCCACCCTTGACCCCAATGGTCTCTTTGTGTGTATTCTCTAGCTCTCCCGATCTCCTGCAGAGCCCAGAACAGAAGTGCAGGGCTGAGTGGAAAGCCCACTGTACTGAGCTTGGCCACTGTTCATCTCCATTAAATCTTCACTGGTATAATTCCCCCAACCCCTGTAGTGTTGAGGAAATTTTTCTTAAGAATGTATATATGAATTACATGTCATGTAAAAATAAAACAACAAAAAAGTGAGCCCCAGTGGTTTGCTTTATTGCTAATAATGATGAAATAATAAACCACCCTTGAGTCTGAACATTGGGTATCCACTGCATAGGAATGGTGATTATCATGATGCAATTTCTAAGAGACTACCTCAGTAGTCAGTTAAAGCCTCCTTTTGATGTAACTCTCAAAAGCATTTGTAGTGTACAACCAGTCGATTTGAAGTAAATAAATTACCCAATGGGCTTCCTGCAATTAGTTGCATAGCCTTGAAAGCAGAATGGAGGTGGCTCTGCAGGATTCTTCCTCAAGACTGCAGCATTAGCAGCTACTCTGGCTTCCAGGCTGAGAACGCGCCCTTCAAACTGTCCGCTTGTTAGCTTCTACGACTACACAAACCAGTTCTTTGGAATGGGTCTCTATATGCATATATGCATGAATCAATCATTTCCAGCAGCTTCTCTGGAGAACTCTGTCTAATTCAGGTATGCCTGAAGGCTCATTTATTTATTTTTGCCAAAAAATTCCCCTTTTACTGCGCTAGGGCTCAAACCCAAGGCCTTTCATCATCGGCAAGAGTCCTGTCACGGAACTACCTTCTCCATTCTGTCAGGAATTCTTCGTAGAAGGCTGAGGCAAGATGGTGGCAAGTTCAAGGCCTGCCTGGGCTCTTGACTGTATGGGCAACTTAGCAAGATGCTATCTCAAAATAGAAAATTAAAAGGGGGGGTGTATGTAGCTCATGTCTAACATATGCAAGGCCCTCAGTTTAAACTCTCAGTACTACAAAAACAAGCAACAATTCTTTATGCTGCTTTAAGCGTGGGATGGGATTTTACGGAAATGAAGTCTCAATAGTTCCACACTGTACAGCCCATTTCTACCAGCATCCTAAAATTTGTGGGGGACTGTCCCTACTTTGTCAATGACTGGCACGGCCTAACCTATTAGGGTGACAGGGTTATAAGTGGGCAATAGAGTGAATGTAAAACGCCACATTTATAATTTGTCTGAAAATATAGCTATATGACGAGGTCACAGAATTAAAACTGGTTGGCATGCTCCTCTCCAGGTAAACTTCAGACCTTAACTAGGACAAAAAAACCCCTGTTGTCTCTGAGAAAGGGTATTGGCGCAATGACGGCTGCACTGCAGTTTCTGGAATGCATGCACAGGAGGACACATGGCCGCGCAGAGAGATATCACACAGAGGATAAATCTGCTTTCATTTCTACTAGGCTGTCCTTAATCGTACGGAAATAAACCTTTGGTGGAAAGTGAGATTAAAAACTGTGACATCATCTAAATTTAGAGCCTCTGCTCCAAGCTAAAAATTTGAATGGCTTCCAAATTTCATTTTCTTGTCTTCTAGCTAATTTTTCTACTTCATCCTTTTTCTTTGTTGGAAAGCTTCCCTCAAAGCACGTTCAGAATTTGGAGGAAGAATATAAAAAGCTCTTACCGGGTTTCTGATCTTCTCTTTCCTTGCTGTGTATTTCATTAGGTGTTTTCTTCAGTCAATTCTCACACCTTCCTATAAATTTGGTTATCAGAGACTGAAATCAATGGCACCTATTTCTAGAAGAAAAGTCCAGAAGGAGTATAAACCTGCAATAACTCGCCAAGAACAAAATCCCCTAGAGACCAGGAAGGCTCCAGGTAGCTAATGAGACCAGAGCAAGAGACCCCTAATGACCAAGCTGCATTGCTCTTTGCAGGGTGGTAACCTGCTCTGCCTACACAAATGCAGGGCTGAAAAGTGAGGAATCTGGCCACACACAGCCCAGATGAGTTTAAGCAGAGCTAAGCTCCAAGCCCCGCCCTCCACAGCACCACGTGATATGGAGCGCTACAGGGATGGATGCTCTCTAATTTACACATGAACATGCTCTTGCTTACCTCTGTGCATCTTCAGTTGGCTTCTCTTCACTTCCTTCTTACTCTTCCTTTCTAATTTCTAGTCCTTCTCTGATCTGTGCTCCTTTCATCCCTGATGTGATTTTACCATATTTCTTGCCTCCTCGCCCCTCCCGTTATAGCTTCTCCTCCATCTCCTATCAAGCTTGCAAAAAGATCCTTTCTCTCCTCTTAACTTTTGCTCTCCCGTCGACATGTTGTGGTTTTAATTGTTGCTTTGGGTTTTAATCCCAGAGACTGGCTTTTTCTCACTGAATGGAGAGGGATTTTGTCACTACAGAAAACCAGCAAGGACCCAACACATTCAGCTCACAGCGCAATTGTCAGTTTCCTCCCAGGTGGAGCTCTTGACTGGATTAGCCATGGATGGCTTGCTTCTACAGGGCCAAGCCCTTCAGCTTGGCATTTCAGCCCTCGAACTCACATGACAGGGCATGTCTGAACTGCTGTGTTCACACTGACGGCTAGAATTTTGTTTTTGGTTTTTAAAATTCTTTTCAGAGTAAAAAGCTTACCTAAGTGTTCCTGAGGGAGAAACAAAGAGCAACACTGTTTTATACTATGAGGAACCAGACTTCCGGTCCTCAGCCCATTCATTTCTCCTCCTACCCCATCGTTTTGTACAGGACACAAGGGTATATACAGTGGGCTCCTGGGAAGTGGGTGTAGCTCAGTCCTGTCCACGCCCATCAGACCAACCAAAGCCTGCAAAGGCCATTGAGACTGTTCAGTGAAGCAGGTCTCTGGCCAGCCCAACTGGAAGTAAGACTTTTATATAGAACAACAAAATAGATAAACTCTTCAGGACCATGTGATTTTGTTATCCGACATTAGAAAATACCCAATCGCCACAGAAACATCATGTACATTTTACACAGGGATTTCAATTTGCTTCTCAATGCTTCACAATGGTCTATGTAGTTTTAGATTTTGAAATCATTCCTTGGTGTAAGCTTGCCCGTGGATTCACTTTACCTTTGTGTGCTCCTCAGGAAGTAGTAGTCCTCATTCCTTTGTGATGAGGGTACAGAGGAATCTGCCCCCAGGAGGACCTGCCAGGTTGTCATTAGAAAGGATACTTGTGATCAAATCCATACCACATCCTAAAGAGCTGCACACTCTCTGTCTTTGTCAGGTTTTTACCCAATGAATTTGCTTCCTGGAGAGAGACCACAGACAACGGTACATCTTAAATCATGTCATACCATGTCCAATTTAACTACATGCCTAAAGACACATTGAAAAAGAAGTCTAGGCATGTTCATCTTAATGGTGAAAGAGTTTTCAAATTAGCTCAGAGATCTTACTATGTGGATGAGACTTTTTCTTTCTTTTTTTTTTTTTACATGATTCAGCATTCTCTTTCTTAATCATCTCTCTTTTAACTAGCTAAGAGATATCACTTTTAGACACCAGTGGAAATCTGCTTGTCTCACATTGCTCTTGTAGGAATCTTGCAATCCACTTAAATCAAATCTGGGTGGCATTTATTTAACGATCATCAAGAAATTACTAGAGAAATAACAACCTAATGTTGGTCACACCAGTTTTCATTCATTGTCTTTTTGATAGATCTTTGTTAAAGGCTGTGACTGGGCTTTGCCTTTCTGCTAAGATTAGGAACAGTTCAAAGAGATGCTCCTGATGGGAAGCCAATAAGAACTGTAGGGACAGAAGAGAAAGAATGTATTCGATGGCATTGCAAGAGAGCAGAGTATCAGAGGCAGAGAACCAGGAAAGCAACTGGAAACGCTTGTGCTAAAGATGCTTGTACTGTGGTAAGATGAATCTTTGGGAGCATTTTGATGTCTGAGTTTTCCATTTTGCATATTAAGGAAAGCGAATTTAAATCAATTTCAATTGTGACGGCTGCTTACACTAGGCTTAGTACCGATTTTCTGCTTTGTCTGGGTCCAGAATTTCCATTTCAAACTATACTATGACTTGGCTGATCAGCAAGAAAGTGAGCATTGTTCTGATGTACAATGATGCACGGAAGACCGTGGAAACCCATGCGCTATGCTGAAGTTGGCCTCCTCAAGCCCAGCTTGATTTGATTTCATTGTACGTTAACTTGTTTCTTGCTCTTCCCAGCCACCTCCATTATTGATAATGATGAATAGCTATGCTTTGCTCCACGAAATGTCTACCAGTGAATGCTACAGCTCCAAGAAATGGGAATACAAGAAAGGCAAGTGTGTCGCACTGTTATTTACCATTTACCCTTTGTTGAAAATGGGGCAGCAGAAAATGGTTTTACACTAAAACTAAACCTAAACTCGCCATCTTTCTATCTTAAGATCTCTAACATCTCAAAAATTGAAAGCTTCCTACAGGATACCCCCTGGAATACCACTGTTCCTGTGATAGTGATAGAGATTCTATGGCAAACAATGAGAACAGATAGGCTAGACAGTCCCTTAAAGGTTCCTTAACACCCTAATAGTCCAACGTTATGCTGTGCTTTTTTAGTTTTTGGTTTTGAGACAGCACCTCACTATGTTGTAGTGCTGGCTGTCCTGGAACTTGCTATATCAATCAGGCTTACCCAAACTCATGGAAATCCACCTGCCTCTGCCTCCTGAGTGCTGGGGTTAAAGACCTTCTAACCTTTTATAATGACCATCGAAAAAAAAATCTTCAAGAGGGTAACTTTTTCACACCCTCATTTTCCATTCACAATCCTTCCATGAGAGCCTGTTGTCTCTCATGGGCATTATGAGGTCTCTGTTCTATGAATGATGAAGTGTCATTGTTGGTATCAAGAGTTTAAATTTCTTCCTTTCTCTCTCTAAAGGAAATGTAGTCATCTGGCTCAGTTTCCCCATGCTTTCTTGTCTTTCTGTAGCTATGTTTACCCAACAACAGCATCAGAGCAATGGTGTCAACGAAGCAACCTGGGCAAGCTGGTAATGAGCCTCCACTGCCCACAGCATGGCAGGGCTCAGCTGCCAGAGCAAAACTTCTCACAAAGGACTGGACTAGTTAAAAAAAAATCCTGCACAGAATGCAGGAGCTTTCCTTCTCAGTTTCTCCTTTTCTTTTTCCTTAAGAACAAGGACTTTGGGAGTTTTACTCATCCACAGGCATGGGTGTTTGCAATAGTTGGTAGCATCTACTAATCACAGAACAGACACTGAGTAGACTTGACAAAAGTGAGTGATGGGACCCCTCCCCTGTTTTTAGAAAGAAACGGTGGGTGCTGAGGTGATGAGCTTGGATAGCATGTGGAGGCTCAGCTGCCAGCCTTCGACAGCCCAACTGAGTGGTTATGAAATAATGACAGTTCCTCGCTATTGAACGCTCGTTAACTTCCAGGCAGCATGCTAGTCACATTATTTAGTCATTAATTTTTCCAATCATTATTTTTCAATTTTCACCACAATCCATCTAGGTTGGTTGAGTTCTAGCTATTTTGTGCTCAAGGACCTAGAGACACCCAGAGAAGGGAAGATGTGAGTACAAAGCCACACAGTTAGCAGGAAATGCAGCAATTTGAGCTGAGGACTGAATTGCTAGACTCCAAAGACGGTGTTTCCTCCAAGGGTCTCCTATTTAACTGTGGACAGCACAGCCATTCTCTAACGGGCAGCATAATTTCATAGTTTTCTTTCCTCCCCCCTCCCCTTTTCTTTCTTCCTCAGATTCTTTCATAGGTTTACCTCAAACTTGACATCTTCCCGCCTCAATCTAATGAATGCTAAGATTATAGCACATTCAGTGTGAGTTATAGTTTCTTAATTGTAAAATTAATTGAGGAAATCAGACTGTTTGGTCTCTAAGAAACTAAAACCATTTGGAATGACTATATTTGTACTACTGACCACCCTAAAAGCAGTGAACACATGCCGAACAATGTCAGACAACATCCTAAATGATTTTAACACACCGTAGATTCTGATAACAAGTCATGAGAGTGTGTTTTCTCATTACCTTTGTTTTAAAGACTAGAAACCCAAGGCGAGTGGGGAACATGGAGATCTCTAAGCATATTTTAAGTTTGAGTTCTGGGGTATAAACAGGAAGCTGGGGGCAAAAGGGGTCTCTGAGCAGGAAGACATCCCAGACTCTGTGATGCTCATGGAAAGAGGGAACAGCTACCTACACCTTAGACTCCTGGGCATACTTCTCCAGGGTTTTCTAGGCTCTGAGAGCTTCTCCTCCCTTGTCTCTTCTCTTTCTCCCTGCTATGCATTTTGCTTCCTAAGGATACAAAGGTGGAACTTACAAGCTCTCCTGAGAGGATTTAATTCTGGGAAAACATCCACGGATTTTTTTTTTTTGGTCAACTGAAGAGTGCCATATGTATTAAAAACAACCTTTATTTTAGCTGAGTGACTGAAGATGGAGATGCTATTCATCTCACTTTGTAAAGAAGTTCTAACTATACTAAAACAGGGGTGGAATGTGTTTTCCCAAGTGGGAAAATTTCACTGATGACCAAGAATTGCCTGTTATGCTGTTCCTACTTAAAAATTTCAATATGTATCTTAAACATCTGTTGGCCCAGATCTGGATCTATTCATTTATTTCTCTGGAGTTATTGATGACCTAATAACTTGGTTATGAAAGGCCATTAATAAATGAGCAGAAACAAATGTCCAATGTGTGTTACACTTGAGCAGTGGGGGCTAAAGATAAAGGTGCCAAGGGAAAGCCAGCCTTGGCAGTCATGGTGGAGAGGGGAAGGCATCTGATAAGGCAGCACAGAAAGTAGGCCCTTAGGATGGTCCTGCTGTGCAGAGGACAGGAGGGGCATCAATCTATCTACATTGTTCGGAAATGAGATCAACACATGCTTCAAAGATGAGGGAGAGAAGCAGTCATCAGAAGGAAGGTGGACTACAGCTCCATGGTGGTTTTCTTCATCACTAACAACAGTTATTCTCTCTTAAGCTTCTTTATTCCAGAGAAGGGATATGCATTTTAGAACCAGCATGGGATACAACATGTCCTCACCTTTTCTACCCCCAGATGGATTCTTAAATGTTCCCAAGACCAAGGTTTGGACTTTCTTCCATTGAATAACAATGATACACTCACGGACCCAGAGCCTCAGGTTTCCCCAGCTCTGCATGGGAACTGGAAATTCAAGACTGTTGAATTCTACCTTTTATGTGCCTTGCTACGTCTAAGAAGCAGGATGATGGATGTATATGGAATTTCTGGCTCCTTTATTATCTTCTGTTTCTGGGAACATTTAAAAATGGCCAGGCAATCTGATCTTTTTCCCACCCCACCTCTTCGAACAAGGGACCAGAGTAGAGACTGGGAAATGACCTGACAGGGCACAGCAGGAAGTGGATCGTTTTCTTTCTGCTGGGCCCTCATGTGTGGCTCCACCCTGAGAGGAAAAATTATGACAGTCTTCTCTACTTTGGGTTTATTTGGACTGGTGAAGGAAAAGCCAAAGGCTCTAACCAGACACCTATAAAAATCCAGACACAGAAGCAAGGAAGGCTGTGTGCTGAATGGGCTTCTAAGGAAAGTACTAAGCAAGTGTGAAGGTTTTTCCCAAATACTGTGCAAATGAGGCTTTCCCTGAGGACCCGGAGCTCTGCAGCAGGCATCCACGTGGACTGTTGTTTGTTTCAGATGGGTATGTGAAGGAGTGTTTTCTTTTCTCTTCCTCAATGTTTCATATGCAATACTAATGACAGAAGAAGTTAAGTGAAATGATTATTAAATGGACTCTGAAATTATTTCAACAATGATGTTAGGCCTTTTCTGGGTTCCCAAGCTGCTATTTGGTGGTCCATAAAAATGGGATTGGTTTTTGATATTTTGCCTTATCATTTCTGACCAGAATGGAGAGCCTTATGTGGTGATCTCAAATTTATGCCTCGATACTAATTACTAAGAAGAGAACCACATTTTGTGCTCTAAAGGTAAAGAGTCCAGGATTCTGAAGGGGGCTCATATCATAACTGAAGGGCAAATAGAAAATTTTTGAAGTTACCTTTTAAAAGGTCAGCCATCAATTCTTAGTCCTCACATAGAAACACTTTATGTAAATGCTCTCACCTTCCTTTCCAAGTAAATTCTTATATGTTCCAAAGAAGAGGATCAGTAAATGCATGAGTAAGAAAAAAACATGGGGGCAGATAATGATCAAGAGATGGGCAAAACTCTAAGAAGCTGGTATCTCAATAGACTCACAGGTAGCCTGTACTACGTGGGTTAGTTGTCAAGGAACAAACCTGGTTCATATGAGTTGGGCTGGTAACACATGCATCTTCATACAGGAAAGATAAATTGTTTGGCTCAGGGAAATGCAATATTGGCTTTTAAATAGTTTCTTACAAATTCTTTTATTCTACTTTCCTTAAGAGAATGGAGCCTAATTCCCCTCAACACTGTGTGCAGCATGTACTTAAAAACTCATATCTAATGACTAAAATGTACTATACAGTGATGTGATGCTATGCCATGCTCAAGATTCGCTCATAAAAAGACACCAGAATTTTCTCTTTGCTCTCTTTCTTAGACTGCCTGCTCTGAGAAGCTGGCTTCCAAGTGATGACTCTGTAGCAGGCCTGTGGAGTGCTCTGGGTGTTATCAGAGTCTTCTACAGCTAGGAAGAACTCGGGGGCTTCTGTCAGCATAGATGTGGATTCTCTGGGTCTAGAAAAGTCTTCCAAAGACAATCACTCCAGCTGACACCTTGTCTGGAGCCTCATAGGAGACCCTGAGTGGAAATACTCAGTTAAGTTGTTTTCAAATTCTTGACCCATAAAAGCTTTGAACTAATAAGTATGTATTATTCTAAGTCATTATGTAGCAGTAGATAGTGAATACTAACTAGCTCACACTCTATTGTGAATTATAGATACAAAAGGTACTCATACGAATTGAAAAATGTAATAAATGATGATGTCCGCATTTGTATAGTTCTCTGAGAAGTATTTTTACCAAATAACTTATTTGTAAGGTAAAAAAAAATTCTCTCCTCTCTTTACAGTCTATCAAAAACTAATCATGGGTCCAAAGTGACCGACCATATTACAAACTGAGGACTGAGGACAAAGACACAACAAAAACAAAAGACAAATACATGGATGAACTTGAAGATGGGAGGGTGTTCACACCATGTCATTATTCTTGTTCCACAGTACTCTTACCTGAAACCTGACTTACAGCACGATTTAGCTGGCATGATAACTCTTTCATATACCTGTATCCACATTCACTCATACACCACAATGGACAATGCCATCTTACAAAGCAAGATCCCGACTTAAGCTACCCTCAAATATGCTAATAAACCCCCTGAAACACAACCACTAAGATAAAGCTAAGAGTTGCATATTTTGACTCAGGGTTCCATTATACAGTATCCTGCATCCATCTGAAAACAGAGTGAAAGAAAGCAATGTTCCTTTCCCTATGTGACGACTTCAAAATCACTTTCAGAATATGCAGTGGTGTGCCATGTGGGGTGCCTGATATCACAGACATAATAAGACTCAATGATCAGTTAATAGGCAGCAGAGAACAACAGGATAAGCTGCAGATAAAATAGCAACAAAAATGAAACACCTGAACTGGCAATCGATAGAAACAGACCTTGAAATAACTCGGGCATTAGAATTAATAGGGAAAGGCTTTAAAACAGCTATAAAGAACATGCTGGAGAATTTAAACTAACTGAGATAATAAGAACAACATGAAAACCTCTGAAGAAAAATGTGAGCTACAAAAAGAAAGAGGGAAAGAAAAAAAGAAAGAGATAAAAGGGAGATTCCAGAACAAAGGTACATAATATCTAGAAAGAAAAATCGACTATATTGGCTTAAGGGCTGACTGGATGCTGACAATGGTAGTAAGCTTGAAAGAGATAAATTAAAGCATCTAACATGTACACTGTGGTGAAATAAGATTTGAATAACAGGAAGGTGCCTAAGTGATGTAAGAAAAACATAAAAAGTGGCTTAACAATTTTATGTAATGCATGAAGGGAACAGGGAACACAAAAACCAGAATGTTTAAAAAGACAACAGATGAATTTCATAAATTCGATGAAGAGCATCTACATGGAAATCCAAGAAACTCATTGACTCTGAATTAGGATAAATTTAAAGAACAACAAATCATAGTCAAGCTTCTAAAACAGAAGATAAAAAAATGAAATTAAAACAGATCAAATTATGTTCGGTAAAAAGAAAATAAACTCTCCCAATGTTTCATGAAAAAGGCTTGAAGGCAAGAGAATACAATTTTCAAAGTATTAAAAGAAATTGAATCCTATATTCAAAGAACTTTCTGAAGTATATGAGGCAGTATTGGCCAAACTATGAAGGAGAAACAGGCAAACCTCTATGTGGGGCAAGTTGCATCAGCAACTGGTAAAATGAGTAGATTAGAACAAAGAATCAGTGTGACATAGCTGACATTTTGTGTGCATGTGTGTGGTGCATATGTGTGAGTATGAGAACATGTGTATGTAGTGTGCATACATGTGTTTATAAAGGGCAGAAGTTGATGACTTTTTACTGTCTGCTTTATTTTCTGAGACAGGGTCTCTCAATGAACCTGGAGTTCATTGACTCATCTAGGCTGGCTGGCTGATGACAGCCTGCTACTGCTTCCCTGCACTGGGGTTATAGATATATATCCCTGTGCCTGGATTTTCATGTGGGTACTGAGGACCTGAAACCAGACACATATTTTCTCAGCAAGAACCCTACCATCTGAGACATTGCCCTACCCAGCCCTTTATTTGGAGAGTAACTCCCATGCTATGTAGCCACGGATGACTTTGAATTTCTAATCCTTCTGCCACCACCCCTTAGGTGTTAGAATTACAAGCATGTACCACCAATTCCAAACATGTGCAGCACCATAGGTTGAATCCATGCCTTTAGGCATGCACTTCAACAATTGACTTACATCCTCTCCCCAATGATTGACACTTTTGTAATATTATACCTACTATATCCTGCAGTTGTTGGGTATGCTATTAAAACAGATGCTAGAAGACATATCTTTTCCATACAGAATGTTTATCAAGATGGATCAATCATGATTATAAAATAAAGCCAATCACGTTCAAAAGACTCAAAATTTATCGATTATAAAATTGAAACTCTTTACTGTAGCCCAAATGGCAGATGAATTATGTTAGAGATATCAGTTTCTCAACTCTCTGTGTCACTATCTTTCCAATGAAACCTGGCAGTACTTTCCACCAAAGAAGAGTTGCCTATTTATCTATCTACTTTCTAGGATGTTCTTAAAACTCTCTCCGGTGAATACAATGTAGCAAACAGTACCAGAATATTAGAACTGAGGCTAACCCTAAGAAACAATGCATGCTTTAACCTACATTCTTGACAGCAGAATGGTGTGCCCAAAGTAGCACACAGCAGTGGGATTCCTGTTGCACACCTCTTAGAGTTTGAGCGTGTTACCCAGCATCAGCGTGGTGACAGATAACCGCACAAACTGGCTCCTGCCTCTTTCTCTTCTACATGCATAGTCTCAAATGGTCCCTGTGGTTATTACAGCTGTAGCAGCATCATTACTACTTATCGCCCAGGCTGTGAATGTTCCTTTCCCTGGGATTTTGTTCTGTCTGGAATGTTCTTCCATTAGACCTCCACAGGAACAAGAGTTTTAGACAGGCAGCCCTTGCAATGAGGAACTAAGGAACAGAGACTAATCGGGGGAGAGTGTAGAGCCCATTTCATGGTAACTGAAGGTTGACGCACCGTGATGAGGACTTCTGAGACAATGGGCAAGACTTTCAGCTTAGTAGGTACGGGGCAGGGAAGGACCCCACGTTGAGATAGTCAAGTATGAAGACTAAAGCAAAGTCCTCTGTGCCTTTGAAACGAGGCTCTGCTTGCATTCTTGACAGAACGGAGACTTTAGACTGGCTGGGAGAGGGATCACTTCACTGTCAATGGGAAGGGAGGCTGTACACACGCTAGACAAGTGCCCATGCAGGACTGCTAGGGTGCAATGGCTTTGGCGTTCAGGTCTGGCTCAACACATCACTGGTTGGTTGTCTTAGGGAAGGCTCCTTTTTTTTAAAAACTTTCACCTTATCTCTTTAAGATAGGGTTATAATATAGATATCTTGACTGGGCAAAATCAATATTAAAGATGATTTAAATCTTATAAATAAAATGTATAAAAATTACGCTCCTTAAGTTGTACCTGCCACCTCCCTCTGCTTCCTCATTATTATTTCTGCTTTCTAGAGCGTAAAATTAAAGAATCTGCTGGCAAGAGAGAAATACGTGGATGTAGGCTCTCTACGTAAAAATGTTAGTGGGGAGTACGCTTTTGGGTGCGTATGACATAGTTAAGTATAATAAACAAAAATTCCAATGTTAGCCAAAGAAAAGCCCAAGGAATTTGCTTAGGGATATTCATTTTTTTTTATCAAGACAGTTTTAGTTACAATGTAGCATGGAAAAGTTTCATCTGGGCCATATCAATTTTTGTGCCTGATGTTCCATTCCTGAAACACTTGTTCGGTATCATGTGCACTTTACCTCTCATGAGACTGCACAGGCTCAAGGAGTGATGTCAGTACAGGAGAATGTCCACTGCCAACTGTGGTGGCCGTAGTGGAATGTCCACTGCCAACTGTGGTGACTGTAGGAGAATGCCCACTGCCAAGTGTGGTGGCTGTAGGGGAATGTCCACTGCCAAGTGTGGTGGC
>LOEQ01003160.1:16385-29186 GCA_001685075.1 Bramus lutescens | reverse complement strand
TGACGTCCTGTCTTCTTTCTTGAGCTTTCAACCGTCATTCTTTTCCTGTCATTTCCTGGCTCCCCCACCACGAGGCCTTCATAGGTCTCAGATCTCCTCTCCTAAAAATTTCACCCTCCTTGAGAAGAACTCCTCCAACTGTAGTTCCTGTGAACACCCGAGATCACCTTGCTTTGGATATGGTGACCCTGGCTTATCCCCTGTTCGTCTGTGTGGCAACACCGAGGTTGCTTGCAGGTCAAGCTTGTGTTCTACAGTGTTGGCCAGCTCTCACTGGAGCGCACTCCAGGGTACTCTTCAGCTGCTGAAGTATCAATGAAACTCAGTTGTTAAGAGGAATTGTCTGAAGCCAGACTGCCCAGGCTGGGAAGCACAGATCTACCTCTCAACCTGTATGGCCTGGACCATGCACAGGGTGGCTGCTCCATTTCTTCTCTAGTATGAAGGGAGCAATGCCACAATGCGACTTCACGGAGTAAACCAAGTGCATAGAAAGCTCTTAATGCTATCAGCTGCTGTTCCTATTAGTTTTTATTAGTATCAGTAGCTTCTGTCAGTAGCCCCAGAGTTCAGACTTGCTATGTTTGTTGCTTACCAGTGTCTCTAGACAAACCCTTAGGTTCTGCATTGAGGTATCCTACAATTAAAGCAACAGTCACATTGAGCCACATGACAGTGCACAGTGGGACGCCAGGTATCAATTTTATTTACATTTATATATGTATATGTATGTGTGTATAACTCATTGATGGAATAGGAGAAAAGGAGGATAGCTAAAAGCAAAGGGAAGGAAGAAGGAAGAGCTAATCAGGAAGAAAACAAAGGAAGGTGAAATGGAAACACTAAAAAGGAAAAGACTATATTATAAAGAAAAGATGCCGGAGGCAGGTAAAGAGCCGGGACACAGGTAGCCTTCCAAAAAGGAGGCCAAGAATTGATGTGCGCACATCACAGAAGGTCAAGGCTTTATCTGAAAAATAGATAAAGAGCTGGTAAAGGATTAAAAAATCAACTAGAAAGTATGGTTAAAATTTTATATGACATTTTGCATTCTTGATGTGCCTTTTAATTTGAAGCAAGTGGAGTGCTTCCTCTGTGGTATTCAAATGGAAATGAAAGTGAGTTTTGTACATATTCCCAGCTGTGCTCTCGAACATCTCACTCTGGGTTCCTCATTTACAGTGAGCATCCAGCTCCATTTTCAGAGCAAAATGCATCTCTTGTGGACCATAATGCAGCCTCCATTCTTGGGTGGATTTTATTAGATATAATAAAATCTCTGGATGCTCCCATACTCAACTGTAGCCAAATGAATGCTTCAAAGTTGAGTTTTTCTTGGCAGGAAAGCAATGGACGTAACTAGCAAAAGGTTCACTTTTCCCATTAAAACTAACAATTCCTTGCTGATCCTTATCACTTAGCAGTTCTGGAGAGGCAGTGAAACAGTACTAGGCCTTAGTTGCATTATGTGACTTCCAATGGTCCTAGGAACGCTTTTGATTCTTTTGAGCCTCCAGCGGATGGGCTGCATAGTGAGGGAGAAGAACCCATTTTCTCTAAGAACAGCATTTGATGGCACAGCGTGAAAAAGGACTTTTTCAGTAGGAGAAGAGTGACTTGCTCCTGAACACATAAATACAGCTTGACAGGGGAGCAGTGCGAAAGACACGTGCTAATGCTCGGGGACTCTTAAATGGGCATGAGGGCACTACATGGGGACTATCATCTGCCAGTGTACCTCACTGCTCCCCACATCCTTTGATTGAAAGTTATTATAGTATATACAATCAAAATTAATCCAATTTGATAACTAAAATACTGTAACCTCTTTCAGAGAAACAAGAAAGTAAACCAAATTTAAGAAAGAAGGCACCGTGACCCTTTCCCCCTTTTTAATTCAGTATGACACGATAGCAGACTTTGGACCGTGGATCTCAAATCTGACCTCTCTCATTTACTCCATTGGCATCTTTGAAGGTTTTCAAGTTTCACCTATTTGTATGGTGTGCATGTATGTGTGGATGGGTGTGTCACAACATGTAGAGGTCAGAGGACAACTTTGTGGAGCTCTTCTCTCTTTCCAGCTTAGCACGAATTTTCAGAATCAAACCCAGGCCAACAGGCTAGTGTGGCAAGTGCCTTCTTCACTCATAAAGCCACCTCCCTGGTCCCTCAAACATTCGTGCAACTTCTTTAAACCTTAATTTTCTCAACTGTGCATGGCAATAAGCAGGGTCCATTTCACAGGTCATTATGTGTATTCTAGATTGCTTTCTGTTGCTGTGATGAACACCATGGCCGAAAGCAGCCTGGGGAGGAAAGGGCTTATGTGGATTACACTTTCCAGATTACAGTCCCTCATTGAGGACAGCCAAAAGTAGGAACTCAAAGCAGGAACTTGGGGCAGAAATCATGGAGGAAGTCTGCTTACTGGCTTGTTCTCTTCAGTTCATGCTCATTCTGCTTTCTTCTATAACCCAGAATCACCTGCCTAGAGTTGGCACTGCCCATAGTGGGCCCACCCTTTCCTCATAATCAAGACAATTTCCAAAACACATAGGTCAGTTTGATCGAGGTGTTTCTTCAATTGGGGCTCCCTCTTTCCATTCGACTCTTGGTTGTGCCAAGTTCACAACAAAAAACAAGTAATTCAACAAGGAAGGAAATATATATAGTACAAAACACTGGCTGCCACCCAAGATATAGCCATAGAATATTAGTTAATGTCGTTCTTATTAGGGAGTAATTGACATACTTTAAATCAAGCAATAAATACATCTTAGGTTAAAACCAAGGGTGGATTTTCTATGAATGACAGATGCTGAGGTACAAAGGACAATAACAGGACTTCTGCCATCCACGCAGAACTACAGTGTGGAGGAAGGATCATCACACACGGCAATGGGAACACACCAGTAAAGAACCTGACAGAGGGGGCTGCTGGAGAGCTAAGTGTGCTTCTTAGAGGAGCTGGGTACTGAAAACTGAGAGTGAGCTTTATGGCAAAAGAAGAGGAGGTTGAGGGAGGGGACTTCTGGGCACAAGCACAGCAGTATAAAGAAGGCGGGAGTGTGGTGAACAGCTAGACTGTAGGCGCGGTTGCTTCTTTGACACTAGAAAGTGTCTGGAGGCTGAATTGTAAAGACTCTTGAGTGCTATGCTTAGGAAGGCATATTAGAAAGACCCCTGGAGCTATGTGTTATGAATCCAGCAAGACTCCTGGAAGTGCAGGTCATTTACTGAACAGCATCAGTGGTTTAGCCGAGAATTCATTAGGATGTAATTTAGGATGCAGTTGACGAGGCGATATATCTCAGAGGTGTGGCTACGCATGGTGGGATGCTGAAGGGGCATATGACAGGCTCATGTGGAGATGTCTCTGAATTTCTACTTAAGACACATGAAAGGGTTGCTTCTATCCTATATTAAAGAGGAAGGTGCATAGGTCAGAGTCTCCCCAAAATGATGTCCAATTGGGAAGTTGAAATTGAAACTCAGGGTCATAAGGTCAGAGGGTTTCTGCCGCAATGGAACATGGCAAATCTCCAGATTACCAACTTGGGCAAAATGAACTCTTCACCTCCAGGTTTCTGCTCTTTGTTTGTCTGAAAGAGATGTTCGGACCATCAAGTAAAGCACAAAGAATAAAGAGCTCATGGCTTCTTCAAACACAAGACCTTAGGCTGGAAATTTTCACTGTGTGGCAAGTTCAGTATTTGAAGACAGTTTGGACATCTAACTTAAGGACTGTGAGAGTCTGTAAGGAAAGAGGCTCGGAAGATTGGTTGTTAGGCAACCTTGGAGGTAAGCAAACATTTTCTGGGAAGACATACAATGAATATGAAACATTCTTTACACAGATCAGGGCCATGTTACAACCACATGTCAGTGTGGCTTGAATTCAAGAAAAGCAACAGTTCCCATCCACTGTGAAGCAAAAGATGATAGATCACAACAGCAACATTGCTACAGTGAGGTCCTCGGTCAGTCACTGGGTCGATGGCATGACACTTCTACTCATCGTTTTGGAGACGAGTGTGGCCTCCGTGGTGGCTCTCCTTCTGCAGATGGTGCATGAGGAAATATGCAAATGAAGCTGAAGATGTGGGAGGTTCCACAGTGTGACATGAAGGATGTGCAGTGACTGTGGTCCTTGTCCCCCGAGGGCACAGCCTGAGGATGCTTCTTAGAGCAGAACTGCCTTCTTGGCACAGACCTATCTATAGAAACCCTCTGTTCTAGGTTACACTTTCCAAATCTCTGGGCCTGACCTGTTATCAAACTGAATGTGACTGGACCAAGGGATTATTCTGGCATTCCTGCCTTGCTGTCCTGAGCTGCCCACACGAATCTGCTTCTCCCAGAGTCTGTGGAATGGATTCTATAAAACACTGTCAAGCTGAGCAGGTGAAGGGAGTCTGGTCTGTCAGACTCTGCTGCTAGAGTTTACCGGAGATCCTCCAGGGCTGTTATCAAGAGGCATGCATCATTTTCACCACAATCCTCAAGACTACCTCATTGGAGCCCTTCTTTGCCTGACTCCAGACAAGAAGCTGGTATTCGGTTGCTTTTTCAGCATGATAGAGATATGAACAGCATCTGTCCTTGGTGGATTTGTGAGCATGGCCTACATGGGGCCCAGCAAAGGCCTACTGAAGAAGTGCCTGGAAGCTGGAGTTATCCTCGTGCTGACTGTAGATGCCACTGTCTTTGTACCCATGCATTCTGGTTTGAAATCTCTGACCCAACAGTTGTGTGTCACCCATATCACCTGGTCCTAAAGTATGTTTTCTTTGCGACTTCTGATGCCACTGTAGGTTTGTGGACAATAGAGTTTGGGGGTATTGAGGACTGAGAAAAGGAGATGTGTTCTGCCCGCACAGCTGCACCATGTGTCAAGGGTTAAACCCCATCTGTCAACTAGGGAATACCATTGAGAGATGTATGAGATGCTAAAAATATTATGGTCTCTGAAAATTAAACCTCAGTAAACAAGAGCATGCCACAGACAGAAATACATCCCGTGCTTCACGTTGAGCAAAACTTCCTTTAAGTTCAGAGTGTTTAGTTCTGCCAAGAGGTAAGCTAATTTCAAACAACAGTGAAGATCCATTAGAAACTGGATTAAGAATGATTATGCAGACTAATTTATTTTGACCTAAGCCACAAGTGCACTGACACCCTTTGGTGGGAAGACAGATGCTGAAGCTTAGCCAGGCAGCTGGCCTTTCTTTCCTAAGGCTTCTCTGTGGGTGCCCTGCCTGAGCAATTAGGGATTTATCAGAGCCAAATGCACATCCCCAGAAAAACCATGCTTTCAAGTGGATTAGCTTGTTTAAATTCTAGTGTGTTACCAGGTGGGGTGTCTTCTCAAAGTCAGGCTGAACATGTTATATGGGAAAAGACATTTTATTGCTGAATATAAAGTAGTCACAGGAGCATGCTTTATGTGTTGGTATGAAATAGAAAGTGGTTGAAAATAAATCCTAGACTATTGGGCATTTGTGTGGAAAAGTGGAAGTCCTAATACCTGGAAACTATGTGACTACCTCATAGTCAAGCAAATAGAAATAGATGACAATTCAAAAGGCCATCTTTCCCTCACCCCAAGCCATTCCTCACTACAGTGAACAGCAGAGAGAACTGTGGCGGAATCCTGGCTC
This sequence comes from Bramus lutescens, assembly GCA_001685075.1. Lineage (NCBI taxonomy): Eukaryota > Metazoa > Chordata > Mammalia > Rodentia > Cricetidae > Bramus > Bramus lutescens. Next base: position 23,523 of record LOEQ01003160.1, on the reverse strand, counting down.
TCCAGTAAGGCCATGTTTGGTGCACAGTGTGGGTCTGGAGAGAGCTGAGCGTATCTTTGTGATGCTGCTCTTGGGCGTTTCCCAGCTGCCCTGGAAGCCAGGGAGGGAGCTAGAATGGCTACATGCTCTTGCAGCACAAGGACCGCAGCCGTATGAAAATTGCCTGCAGAAATCGAGGGGACTTTGACAAAGGGGTCATAAAGGTGAAACTAGTATTTAGAGGATATAAAAGGTCCTCTTAGCAGAATCTAAGAAAAAGCTGGTCCAATTAAAGCTAATGGCAACCAGGAGCTATTTTTGCCCAGTAATGCCTTAGAAAGACTCCTTAGAGGTAAGCAACAATGCTTTCAAGACTGACGGATGTAAGTATAACAAACACATAAAAGGTAAAATCATCCCACACAGAAGGTAAAATTCTCATGCTCTGTTTGGGACACTCCATCCCAAATCAGATTTCCTATTTGTGGGGTAGGTTTTGAGAAAGTGATATCTCCAACAAATCATGACCCTCTCTCAGTGCTAATGCCTTGCCTTCCTTAACACAAAATGAGGTTTTCTGTGGCTCTTGGGAAATTAGGCTTAAAAGGCTAGGCAGAGGTAATTCTTGGGCTTGTAGTCACACAGGTAAAAGTGATTGAGTCAGAAGAACGTGAAAACATAATCTCAAGGGAACTACAGTTATTGGTAGATGCTCCCACAGAGCACTGGAGTAAGAGAGGTGGAGGATAAAACATGAAGTCAGAGACACAATACTACCTAACATGAAAAATCTCAAATAGGTGATATTTATGCATTATATGCAGTATACGAATCCGGGAAAGAAAACCTGAAGTTATTGTAACAGCATGTATTTTAGTCATTGAAAACAAAAAAAGGAAGGGTTCGTAAGTAATTACTTTAAGTTCGTCATTACAACACACTTGCAGCTGGGCTCTATGGTAATTTTGTGCCAGTATGTCTATAGTTAACTGGTCACCCATCAGCAGCATCCTGCAGATGCTACAACATTATGAACCATGTGGGCCTAAAACAAAAATAGCCAAAGAAGATTGTTTCACCAACACTAATAAATCATTGAAATTGAAATTAAAACAGCTTTGGGATGAATAATAGTTGCCAAAACCAGTATTTAAGCCCATAATTAGAAGTAGATTGTGATCTATAATCTCAGCAAGTAAAAATTCATTTTCCTTTGAGCTGCTTAATACTTTGTAAGACCACATGGTGTTATTAATAATTAACACTCAGATTCATTATATATATATATATATACACACACACACACATTCTTTAAATGAAAAAGGTTTTTCTGTAGCCCTAGAAGAGTTAAGTCATTAACAGTTTTAATATATAACCTTACTTTTTGATAAAACTGAATAAATCTCTTGATTTTACAAAGGAAATTGACAGGAAGAGATAATGGATAAGTTAGGAAGCTGTTACTGCCATGACTCATCAAATAATTTCCATCTCTTGCTGAGTAGGATTAAAGTAAATCACTAGGAAAAAAAAGTAAATCGACAGAAAAGCAATATTTTCCTCTGGTTGAAACCAACTGCTGTTAAGCATGGTGTCGTGTGCGTACTCACTGGCCTGACTTTGCTGAAGTGAAATTAAATGCTCAAAAGCAAGACGTTGAGGAATGCGTGCTCAGTGCTAGCATAACATTGAAAAATGCACTTTGATATTAGAATTAATGGATTAAAATCAGGAAAGTGAATTAAGAACTGATGAGAAGGCTATTAGGGAGCTGTGTTAGAACAGACAAAGGAAAAGATGAGAGAGGGGGAAGGTGCTGTATCACAGGCTCGCACATTATCACCATGACCACGGAAAATGCACAGCGTGGGGACAGCATCAGCATCAATTTGGCAGGAAATGAAATAATGAGAGTTAAGTGGATGCTCATGGATAATGCATCATTCAGGCTTTCTCAGCTGATGACTCTAGAAGATCATGGTGACAGATTAAACAACTGGTGCATGCGAACTGATGTTTTAACTCACATACTCCACATCCTGAAGGTAAATATCTATGTGTTGGGAGCCGTGTAGCCTAGTCTTGGATCAGCACACAACGACCTGTCCAATGGGTTTCCTCAGGACAAGGCATTTGTGGAAATGGACTCTCACTTGGCAGAGACCAGTAGTCCACGGGACAATGTAAGAATTTGCAAAAATTCATGCAGCTTGCAGGCCCTTTTCTCTCTCATTATATTGGTGATTCTTTGGGCGGTTTTAATTTTACTATGTTAGTCGCACGTGTAACAGCTGTAACTTCCCCGGAGATTCTGCTCCTTTTCAAATAATTTCCCCAAAGATTCAACAGGGGGCTAATGTTTCTCAAATCTCTTATCTGGAATTACTAACTACAACTCCCAAACCTGGGAACTTTTCTGACTCAATGAGATAGTTATCTACATATGAGAAAACAACACTTGGAACATTAACTATGTCTCACAGTTCTAGGGAGGAGAGCAGGGCATGCATATACAGACGGGGGAGAAAGCCTCAGGAATACACATAGTGTCAACTATTGAGAGTAAGTGCCCTGGACACCAAGCACAGAAACATGCTTTGGGATGCTCCAAGAGGAGAAAATTCAAAACAAAATGTGGGATGGACAGAGCCATCTTTGTCACACATAGGAGCTTCTATTGGTAGAAGGAGTACAGATGGATGGGAAAGAGCGCCTTCACAGAGAGATTGAGACGTGGGACCCTCTTGTAGAAAAAGGAACTCTATAAAAGCATATCATACAGACATGAAAGAATTGTCTGGGTTTGAATATTGTTGTCCTTAAAGCATTGTGCCCATGTCTATTACTTTTTAACTTTATAACCACAAGAAGCTGCCAGCTGACGTAACTGTTGCAAGAGCAGGATGCGTCTGGTTCGATATTTAGTTAAGTCTGCAAAAATGCTGAGCTCTATATCTAGAATAAAGTTGTGTAAGAGGCGGGAAGATGTATTTGGGGAAGTATAAAGGGGAACAATGGGGGCTTTCATAGTGATCATGATGTATTCCTTAAATTGCAATGTATTTCTTAAGGTCAAAAATAGAAGCCAATAATGAAGCTGTTCATGTAACCCTGTAACCTCTATTTTCAGGAGCAGAACTCACATAAAAGTGAAGGAGAAGAACCAACTCCACAGAGCCATCCTCTGGCTTCCACACACACAAATAATAAACAAACATAGAAAGACTTCATATACTTAGGGGTTGGAGAAACAACATGAAGAAAATGGCTGTATTGCTGAAAGCAATCTACACATTCAATGCAATGCCTACCAAAATTGCAGTGACATTCTAACCAGAACTAGAGAAACTATCTTAAAATGCATAGGGAAGTCCAATGACACTGCATAACCAAGGCACTCCTGAACAAAAGGAGCAGTGGTGGAGTCCTTGCAAGGCCGGGTCCATGCTGTGTTACCATCACAGTCACAGAAGCAGCATGTACTGGCACAAAAACAGACACGCAAATCAGTGAAAGAGAACAGTGGGCTAAGACTCAAACCTACATAGCTACAACCACCTGAGTTTTAATAATGGTTTCACAAACATACAGTGGAGAAAACACAGCCTGTTTAACAAATGGTGTTGGGGAAAGTGGATAGCGACATGCGGATGAATGGAGCTGCATTCCCATAGTTTGCCCTGTACTGAAAAACTTAAAATGCATCAAAGGCTTTAATGTAAGACTAGAAACTCTGAAACGGCTGGAGGAAAATGTTTACCTAGGCATAAGCAAGGGCTTTCTACAAAGGACACCAATAGCCCAGGAAGCAATCGGAAACACTGGCAAGTGGGCTTACATGAAACTAAACAGCTTCTGTACAGCAAAGGAAGTGAGTGATGGAACATTCTACAGAATGGAAGTCTACCTTTGCTAGCTACATAACCAACAGAGAATTAACATTTAGAATATATAAAGAACACAAAACTAAATAGTAAAGAAGGTCAAACAACCCAGTCAATAAATGGACTAATGCATGGGTAGGTCTTCAAATATGTACATATGGTCAATAAACAAAGGGAAAGAAAGTTCAGTATCCTTGGGCATCAGAAAAACACAAATTAAACAACACAGAGATCCCATATCAGTCCAGTAAGAATGGCTACCATTTAAACAAACAGCAAGTAGACATGGGGCCAATGAGATGGCTTAGTGAGGGTCCCAGTTTGCTCCCTGTTGCTGCGATAAAACACTGAGACTCAGCCCAAATTGGGGTGGGAAGGGTTTGTTTAGTTTACAGGTTACATTTCAGACTTGAGGGATACCAAGGCAGGAACTAAGGCAGGAGCTAAAGCACAGATCACAGAAGAAAACTGCTCACTGGCTTGATTCCAGACTCAAATTCTTATATAGACAATCCAGGTCGACCAGGGATAGTACTTAGTCTACGGTGGACTGGGCCTCCTGCGTAAATTATCAGCCTAGAAAGTATCTAATAGACATGTCCTGTCAACAGGTTGATCAGATCAAGGCAGTTCTCCAAATGAGGTTTCCTCTTCCCAGGTAGATAAAGTTGACAAGCAAATTTAGCCATCCATAGTGATAAGACAGAATGGACTCCTGAAATGCCCCCACATGAGCACATTGGCAAGTTCATGCCTGTACTCCCTCACACATTACACACACACACACACACACACACACACACAAATATACACCCACACTAATAATAATTAGCAAAATTATTTTTTTTAAATTTTAATAAAAGAAACAAAAACAAATACTTGTGAGGACGTGGAAGAGGGTAGGAATGTAATATAGTCTAGTCATTTTGGAAAATATAATGAATGTTTCCCCCAAAATAAAAAAAAATGCAACCATCACATGACCTAGCTATTACCACTTTTTGGTTAAGGGCCTCTAAATTAATATATACCATGGATACTTACACATCTCTACTTTTTATTTTTAGCACTATTCACAATAGCTAAGCTGTAGAATCAGCCTTTGTGCCTACCAATATTTAAAGATGATGTGATATAAATACACAATGAAGCTTTGCTTCATCATAAATAAGAATGAAATGTTGTTTCTTGGAAAATAGATGCAACTGGATTATATGAAACAAAATAAGACAGATCGAAAATAAAACATTCCACATTTCCTTTCATTTTTTAATGCTAGGTTTTCCATAGATGCATGTGCACACACATTACATGTATGAATTACATTAAAAATGAAGTGAAAATATCTAGGGAAAGGAAGTAGACTGTAAGGAGGGGGCAGACGGGAGGGCAAGGGAATGAATGCAGTCATTACATGATAAACTTGAGTAAAAATGCCTTCATAAAGCCATCAATGTGTATAGCGAAATATGCTACTATATTTTTTATAATTCTCTGAAATTTCATCATACCTTAAGATCAGTCTCTAAAGAGGAAACCATTATGGTATCATTTTACCAGCTAAATGCATTCCTCTAGGAGAGGGTCTACCAAGCTCCTCATGGAGGATTTTTTTTTACAAGACTTGCTCAGTTGATGTTTTTATAAGCTTAGTTTTATCTTGTTATAATTTCTATGAAGTCATGAGTTGATATACTGGCTATATATTTTAATCCCTCTTTCTCAGTGTCCATTGTAGTTATTTTAGTTCCATTTCCTTTGACTAGTTCTATTTGCAATTTTTAATACTCTATGACTTAAAATTTCATCCTATTAATCTTCCAGTACAAAGAAAAATTTTACTTGTTAAAAACCAATGCTGTTTTTGCCTTATAATTATCACATAGGTCTACTGAATTATTTTTGAAAGGTAAGATATACAATAAAATCTGAGTGATCTTTCTTAAACCTTAAAAAACTTTTCATCATTCTAGGGATTATTATATTATTATCTATTATTTTCATTTTTCTCTTAATAATTTTATAAAAAGACCAAATTATTACAAAAACCACAAAGGCAAGCTACAATAGCGAAGTGAGTCATCATTATTTTATCATTCTTTGGTTTTATTTTATGTTGCCAATTTTATTTTATCACCTGTCAGAAGGCACAAAGGAGACAGGAAATACTCTCTTTACAGTCTGTGTTTAGTTTCCTTTGAACACAATAGAAAATTCAGAATTTTTCATTCCTCACTCATTATGGCAAAAAGAATATAATTTACAAAGTCAGAGAGTTCAGGATTATTAGATAAAATTGGGAAGACAGATCCAAAGAGTCAGCAGACATCTCTACTGCAAGGCTGGTGGTCAAACTGACTGTGTAGGATTCACATTTTAGGTCATTCCTCTGCAGATAATGACCTCCTAGATGGATTTTAAACTTGAGAATCCATAGTGAGCAATGTTATTCTAAAGCAGAACTGAAATGTGGCCTTTTTTAAGTCATTCTGCAAGAATAATCTTATCATATAATAAATACTATGAAGTAAGAATTTGGACCATCCCATCCTTATAAAAGGCTACACCCACTACCTCTTCCTTTTTTTTAATGCTGTTTTTGAGTCAAAATGATTTAGTGTGGTTTGTAAATGGGTAAATGTTGAATCAGGTAAGTACGCTAAGATATAAAGATTATGGGAAGAAAAATAATTGAATGGACTCAGTAATTGTTGATTATGCATCTAAAATTGAAAGTGGTTTGTACTCTGGATCTAATAAGATAGCCTTTTTTTTCACGTAGTTAAAGTTACAAGTTATCTAAAATTCCAGAAACTTTAAAGTTCTCATCCTGATGATAAAAGTATGTGAAGAATAGTCAAAAGTAAGGAACAGCTATAATCTCTTAATTGATATATTTGAAATCTAGAATAAGTATTTTCCAAGTTATAGTATCCCAGCTTCATGCATGATACCAATAAAGCCGTTGACTAATCTCTGGGATAGTCCCCACTTTAGATCTACGTGGCAGCTAGCTATCATCTCAGTGAAACAGAATTCGAAGTGCATTTGATGTTTTTTGAAAGCTGATCTTCACTTCTGAACATTATTCACAAAATTTCTCTTAAAATATAAAAATAAAGATGTACTGGAACTAAATGGTGATTTTTTTGTTATATTGATGTTAAAAATAATATATACCTATAACTCAGCACATCTGAAAACACTCTCAAGCATAGAGCGTTACCCTGTAGACAGGTGAACTGAACACACTCTAGAGTTCCCTGTGCTACCCT
>LOEQ01003159.1:76113-134970 GCA_001685075.1 Bramus lutescens | reverse complement strand
TTTATTAACCAATGAAAGTAACACATAGACAGATGACCCTCCTACATCATCATAGTTTTTATTGCTCTATTTCTTTTTCTAAGGACTTTATTATTTATAATATTTTTTTAAATCTATGACTGTCTCTACCTTTTTTCTTCTCTCTTCCAAGCCAGTGAATATTCTCAAACACTTTGTAACCCATTTAGAGCTTTCTTTCCCATCTGTATCTGTCCTTACTGTGCATCTATCTGTAACCTTCTTTCTACGCATAAGCAAAAACCTTAAATTCACAATGCAGCGCACAGCTGAGAGACAGCTCCCTGTACCATGGTCCTTGGCATTCTTTGGGAATCTACTAAGCTGTAGTTCAAGTTCACATGCTGTGCCCAGGAGACATGGTTCTGTACTTAGCCCATATGAGAGACAAACTATGAACTTGTTCTTGACTCTGTTTTTGAGTTTTAGAATCGTTTTTTAAGGCTTGTTAGGTCTTATGTGGAAATTACAGACTCACTTTGGGTGCCATATGTAAATAGAGGTAGTTTTTTTGTTTATACCACCTGGTCATAAACTCACAAACGCTTGTGTTAATTACAAAATGCTTGGCCCATAGCTCAGGCTTATTACCAACTAACTCTTACATTTAAATCAATTTTTATTTTCTGTGTATTGCCACGTAGTTCATGGCTTTATCTGTCCTCTAGCATCTTGTTTCTTGAACTGAATATTTGTATCTCCACTGACCATGCCCTTCTTCATCCCATACCTCAGTTAGTTATGCCTAACTTTACTTGGCATTTCCACAGCCAATCAGATTTATTATTAATCAACAAAAGTAATATATATTTACAGCACACAGAAGCAATATCTATAACACTGGCCACTTTATAGATAGTATATTGGGGAAAGGAAGGATAAAAAGAATTAATCATTTGATGACTGTTTTACTATAATATTTAAATAATTGTTCTTTGTTATATAGTGTTATATAGCCTCTGTAAAACAAATATGACAAACATTTACATGTCAGAGGTCATATTTGAAATCATGTGATCTCATAGACACATATGGAAAATCCCAGCACTGAAGCACTGACAGGCAACATAAGCAATTTTCAGACCCTTGTTGTCTTGCTCTTTATGATTATGGGTCTGTGTGAGCCATTGGTCTCATCATGTCAAATGTTTCATAGTTTTGTTTGATTCAGTATTTATAATATACAAAATATCACAGAAATGAACCCATAACATATAAATTGAAAATATAAAAAAGATCCCATAAAATAAGTTATGATATTTCTATCCTGTAAATTGTTTTTAATTTTATATAATAATTATATTCTAAACACCATTTTAAAAGGTTAGAAATCTTTTTTATATTCAATTTATTATTATTGGATCACATTGTGAACTGTTTGAGAACCTGTTTTATTGGTTTTAATATCATGTCCAAAAATCTTAACTGAGAGGACAAGAATTTACTGCTGATTTCTTTCTCAATTAAATAACTTTGGCTGAAAAATCTTGTTAATGGCCTTTGAAATAATGACTGTGAGTCTTACTTAAATATAGCAGTTTGCATCACGTATAAATATTTGTAAGCCCAACTCAATAATTTTCTGTGGGCTATCTCTGTAGGTTAAGCTATTGGAACTATAAATTATTTTTCCACCTGTATTCTTCTTATACATGTATCTTGAACATTTTGAAAATACATACAACAGGAATTTTTATGGCAACAACTTAAAAGCTTATTTTGCAATTAGCCATTGAATTTCCAAATGGAAAGTACATTCTTAGATAAATTTTTGCAGTGTTGTCAATTTTTAAAGAGAAATGTTGTCAATGTGCATAGGCATTATTCAAAATATTGTTCTTTCAGACATTTTTTGAAATAATAATACAGGTAAATTTAATTTTTGTGTTTCAATCCTTTGACCATCTTCAGTAGTGATTAGCCACATTAATGTAAAATTACCTTTTAAAGAAATTACTCTTTTATTTTTCAGATTGTTGCCTTGCGTGAGCAAAATGTTCATATTCAGAGAAAAATGGCGTCAAGCGAGGGATCCACAGAGTCAGAGCACCTGGAAGGGATGGAACCTGGCCAGAAAGTTCATGAAAAGGTATGATACACATTGCCTGACTTTAAATGGAAATGTTTGCTGGCCATTTCATTTGATAGGAATATAAAAAATTAAACCATATGTTGAGTTTTTTCATTCTAGGTCACACTAGTTTTTTTGTTTATTACTTTCAATTTGTTAATGATTAATGTGCTTGGCTTGTATGATTATAGTTATGCATATGTATGTGACATGTTTATTAATTGCTCTCAACTAAATTTTAAACAATTTTATATATATATTAAATATATATTAAACATATAATTTAAACTCCATATAGAGTGTTTTATATGTTACTGTCTTGGAAATACTATTCATGGGTTTTTCAATTTACAGATATTTTTGCATACAGTGTATTAAAAAATGTTCTTAATAATCATTATTTTTCTTTTTTTCTTTAGCACTTATATTCTTTATCTTTTCTCACAGATCCCAGTCTTACTGCTGATAATAAAACATTGTGAAAGCCAGTAGATGAAGCCATTTTACTTTTACCACTTTCAATCATTCACTGGTTCATTCATTCATTCACCTTTAGAAAGAAATCATTTTTCTTTGCAATGCAGTTTAGACACAGGAAATGGATGTACGTGGTCTCTGTAGCCACTATCAGAAGCTGGTTTCTGTGTTTCGAATGTAAGATGAGAAGCATAAAACGTATGTGGCTCTTAAACTAGGTGAAAATTACTTAAATATTTTCCTAAACTGTACTTAAAACTCAAGAGAATCTACTTGTTTGCCTGTTGTAATACTTATATTTTGGGACACCAGATCTCCTTAGGTATTAAGACCACATGAGCTAAGTAGCTAAACTGTTGTAATTGGAAGTGCCAAGAGGCTCTACAACCCAGAGATTAAGAAGTCATGGAATGACAGAGCAAGTCGCATTAGATTCCTGACGAAGTGTAAAGCGAGTGCTTCGTGGCTAAAGCTGTTCAGACAGACAGAGGGGCATGTCAGTCTTCCTTCAGTGCCAAGGAAACTCAGTAGCCGGGATGAGTTTCCAGGGACAACCTTCAGGCCTGACAACCAACAACTGGACAGACATATCTTCGTATAGAACCCATTATTTTAGACTTCTCATATTTTATTGAAATATTAAGCTGAATGTTAATAATACATAAATTATGATGATTTTGTAAGCTGTGTTTGACATTAAAGTGAAAAAACACATTTTTTCTCTCCCCTGAGTCAGTCAGTGTGTCATCAACGTCTTTAGGGCAGGGTATATGGCATCAGGAAAACATTGAGGAAAGGAACATAAATTTTGTCATTGACATCATTTAAATGATTTCATCAGTAATAGATTTTCCTCAAACTATGAAAGCACAAATTTGGTTATGAAAAGTAAATATACATTACAATTTTTTTACTCTGGCATCTAATAGCAAAAATATAAAATAGTATTTCTGTACATGTTTTAGAAAATGAAAGAAATATTTTATACATGCTTTTAGGTATAAGTAACTCAAATATTTGTCTTTTTTAACACACATATATGCAAATACATATGTATCTGCATTCATATGTAGTAAGCATATCATCTGGTGTGTAACTAATCTGTGATTCCAAGGAGACAGTATTGCTTCCTGATGCATTATTCATAATTCATAAGACCTTCTCATTTTAGGTAACACACAGCTCCACTTTTTTTCTACTCAAAATATTGCTTCTAAAATGGACAGTCAGTTTTAAGATAGTTTCTATCAAATTAATTTACAAGTTACATCTACAGAACTAGGAGAATCAGCAATTCTGTATAGCTTGTTTGGTCTTGAACAGACCTCATAGCTACAGAATACATATGAAAGATTCTGAGATACTGATGACTTGAAAACTTTTACAGTTTTTTTTTATTCTTTTGACAAGAACATAAACAAAACTTTTAAACATTGTGGTCATGAAGAGCCATTTTTTAAAATTTCTGACAAGCTTGGGATTGACAGTATATTATTATTTCTTTACATACCACACACACAGCCTTCAGAATGTGCTTTGTGCTGGATGGATGGTTTTATGTCAAATTGAAACAAGCTAAAGTCATCTGAGAGAAAATAACCTCAATTTAAAAAGCACCTCCGTAAGATTAGGCTACAGGCAAGCCTGCAGGACATTTTCTTCATTAGTGATATATGATATATCACTAATATTATATATATGATAGATCCTCAGCCCACTATTGGGGATGCTAATCACTAGGTTAATGATTCTGAGCTCTATTAGAAAGCCCTGACAAGCAAGCCAATAGACAGCACTCCTCCCCAATGGCCTCTGGATTAGCTCCTGCCTGCTGGATTCATCCCTGCTTGTCTTCCCATCCTGACTTCTCCATTAACCGACTACACTTTGGATGTGGAGGATGTGGAAGCCAAATAAATTCTTGTCCCCTTAGCTTTCATTTGTTCATGGTGTTTCATCACAGCAACAAAACCTTAACTAAGACAGAAATCAATACCAGGATAGTGGGGTATTGCTGGGACAGACCTGACCATGTATTTTTGGACAGATTATGGGAGTACTTGGAACTTCGGGCTGGAAAAGCCATTCAGAGCTTGACAATCTGTTCGCTGGGAACTTGGAAGATAAGAAAGTTGAGAGACACACAGACAACAGAGCCTTGGCTGTGCAGTTTAAGACAGAAGCAAAGACTTCACAGGGCTTTTAGTGTGAAGAATTGGTAGTGTCTGGTCACTGGAGGAGAAAATAATCAACTGTGATTATCAGGAGACCAGAACCACTTAAGTACAACCTTTGCTTTTCTGGGACAATGAGAGCTAGTGGGCAGGAGCCAAGAAATTGGTGGTGAATAAGAAAAGACCAGCATCACTAAGGTGAAATCTTCTTGGTAGTGTTTCCTTAGAGTCAGCACAGTCTCCTGAGAAGTAGTAGCTTTGAAGGCTTGAAGGGATCAGCTGAAGGTTAGCAGTGTTAGAGCCCAGGGGAGGCAGGCAGGGGAAGGGGAAGCAGGAGTAGCGGTGGAAGCCAGGCATGAAGGAGTTGTGGAGAAGGTTGAGGCTTTATACCTTAAAGAAGATCCGGAGGAGGCTACTGGTGAAGGAACAACACAATTACTGCAGAGACCTCAGCAATTGGGAGATGCCAGTACGCTGAATTCATCCCCAGAACCATGTTAAAAGACCAAACCGAACAGAGTAGCACAATCCTGTGGTCCAAGTACTCTCGGGTAGAAACAAATGGATCCTGAAACTCACTGGCCACAAGACTAAACTAATTGGAGAACTCCAAATGAATGAAAGATCTCGTCTCAAANAAAAAAAAAAAAAAGATAGCTTGATGTTGAGGATTTATATTGTTGATAGACCTCTGGCCTTCACATGTCTAAATGCCCATGTACATCACACACAAGCACACACATCAGACACAGAGATGTACATATATAATTATGAACAAATTAAGCTCCACAGGGTAAAACTATTTGCGTTGTTCTTCATGGGTCTCTGGTCTTATGAATGGGCCTGATTTGCCTTTAATAAACATGCTTCAATGAAGAGACATCAAATTCTTTCAACTTTTATTGCTTTCACGCCTTGAATCTCATAACTTAACCACAATATTCTCTCAAATGCTTTTTAAATCCTTTGAGATTTTAATCAGATTTTCCCAAGTTATTGAAATGCTACAAGAAGCATGGTTGTCTGTCTTATCATTTCTATACGTAGCTTATATTTCTATTTGTTGGTGTTTTCTTTCATATTCTTCAATAAACTTGCTTTCTCATATTTTTTTTAAATTTCTCATCATTTAGTTGCTGTTATTACATTCACATCATATTTGCTCCTTAAATTTACACCTTAGTAATTATGAAATTGAATTTTCATTTTTAATTAGCTTATATATTCATCTACAATTGATTCACTTAAACTTGCCATTTTGTACAAGTATTTAATATGCTTCTATATAAACATCATATGGCACCTTGAACACTTGTAAATCTATTATGTGTAAGATCTTGTGGGCTTCAAATTTTTAAGCAAGTAAACAAACAAGGAAATATTTTCTCTTCCTTCTGAATTTTTATTTTCTTTTTTTAAATTTATTTATTATGTAGACAGTGTTCTTGTATGTATGCCCACACATCAGAAGAGGGCACCGAATCTTGTTACAGATGGTTGCGAGGCACCATGTGGTTGCTGAGAATTGAACTCAGGACCTCTGGAAGAGCAATCAGTGCTGTTAACCTCTGAGCCATCTCTCCAGCCCAAATTTTATTTTCTTATTTATTAGTGGTGACTAGTTAGTTTATCACAATGTTGAATCATAATAGTGTATTAATTGACTTTTCATTCTGTAGCAAAATGCCTAAGATGTACAGTCCTAAGGAAGAAATATTTATTTGGGTCCACTGTTTTCCTCCCCTGGTCACTTGTCCTTTTGTACTTAAATATGTTGCGAGGCAGTGTACCACAGTGGGAAGAACACCCTGGAGATACTTGCTCACTTTGTTACCACCTGTGAGCAGAAGAGAAGAAGGAAAAGGAAGGAAGCCCTATACTATTTCACATGCATTTCCTAAATTTTCCAGCATTTCTTCTTCTAGTTCCCCCCTCTTCAATGTTTTACTCTTTGACTGTTGTGATTCAGGCTGTGCATTAAGACTTCGAGGACATGAGTCTGCAAGTCATCTCAATATGTCAGAATGAAATACTTGACATCATAGAGTACCATTTCAAATAGTCAAGCTTTCTAGATTTCCTTAATACCTACACTTACACTTACATGAAATTTGACCTCACTAATTGTGATTCTTATCATACTACCTGGGGGATAATTGATCAGATTTGAAATTATCCTTTTTTCCACAAATCTGTATAATAGGAATTTATTTGAGGCTATGTATCTAGCTCAGATGTAAATAAAGTGCTTGCCTTTGCCCAGCATACTTAAGGTCCTGGTTTTAGTCACACAACTTAACACACTGAGATGATGTAGCTAGTTTCATTGACAGGTATTCTCAAAGTAAACCATTTCTCTATGGATATGAATGTTTATGTTTCTATTTTAGTTATATGCATATTCCCCTGATGAGAACATTTAAAACTGTTAGAAGGTAAACATCTTTTTAGCTAATGTCTATAATTCTTATATATATCATTAATCCTTCACACATACAATTGTTACAGCTCAGTTAAGATACAAATGGGAAAGCTGTCTTCATCTTTAACAAAATGCAAATGAACCAAAACAATTGTAATAATACCAACACTGATAATAACCTAGTTACCATGTTGATTCTTTGCTTGAATTACCTGGGCTGGAACACATAACATGTTGAGGGCACTTCAAATCAGATCATAGCACACTAGAAAGACATTAATGATACAATTGAGGAAATACAAACAGTTCAGTACTTCAGTTCCTAGTTTAGCATAGACTCATTCCTGAATGTCCATGAATGACTTTCTCACAAAAAATAAAATGAAAATACTAACTATATTCATTTCCCTTCTTCATCTTATCAAACCATATTCAAGATTTTAAGTTGTAGGTTAGGGTTTTGTTTTATATAAATCATTAAATATATGTATTTTATGATATAATGTGAAATATATCAATTTTATATCGCTAATAGTTATCAGCTTTAATCATGAGAATGTTGAACAGAAATTTCTTAGGTTAAGTTTTCCTTAAAATGCTATAATATGGCATAGTTCTACCAATGTTCATGTTCTGGAAATGTGGCGTTAATTACATGCTAGTTTAAATATTGTGAGAATAAAATAAGTCAAATAAACTAAGATTCCTTAGGAACAACAAAACAAACAAAGATAAAATAAACTCTTGCTTTTTAATGTGGTAGGAATCTTAAATGTTATAGTTTTACGCATAAGGTCTGTACAAATTAAGTCACACAAAATCTCAAAATCGAGAAGGAAAGCATTCACAATGTGGTGCTCCTTGCCAAAAAGCTATTTGCCATTCATAGCTTCCTGGAGAGAGAAAAATTCATTTTGATAGAAGGAGCAACACCAGGTATACAAACCACCATCGAGGGCAGGCCCTGTGCTTAGGAGAAGTTGGAAAAACTAGTTAAGCTGTGTGTGTGTGTGTGTGTGTGTGTGTGTGTATCTTTTTCTTTTACTTGTTTAGAGAGAAAGAACATGAAACTGAGACGGCAAGGAGGTGGGAGAAGATCTGAAGGCAGTTGAAGGAGAAGAAAGAATACAATCAAAATATTAAAAAAATAAGATGACAAAGTATTATATCCCAATTAGACGATTTGTGAGTGAGAATAAATAGTAAAAATAACAACAAAAAATATAGTGCATATCCACAAAATCACTGAATATTAAAGGAATAGGTATAAGAAAAATTATACTGAGTGTTGTCACCCAGGCCCATGAAGATGAACAACATAGTATGCCAATCCTAGTTACAAAATAGACAGGCATCTATACTAACGTCATTTCCGTGGAGTCTGGGTCAACATAGGGGAAGAGGGAGTAGAAAGGATGTAAGAACCAGAAGATGGGGAGGGGAACTGCTCAATGCTATTCTCTGGACATGTCATGGGGGCTGCAAAAGAAGTCAAGGTATCTGTGGTCCCCTACAAAAGACCAATTCAAACAGGCAAAACTTCTAGCAAAGAGGGAGCAGGTGACTCTGAGGCCACACCCTCAGCAGGGTGGGACTTACTGAGTTCTGATGCCTGCTGGGAAAGAAGAGTCACATTTTTTTAGATGTATAGGAACTGGTAAGTTCCCCCTGCCCCAATGGAGGAGGTCAGCAGTCATACACAATTGGGCAGCAATAAATGAAATTAATGAGTTAAAATAACAAAGAAAGAGACATAAGGAAAAAGTTTATTGTATACATAACAACAAAGACTATTGATCATATAAGGAATGATAGAGGAATGTCCACAACCTTATGATTTGTAACATTTAAAAATACCTAGTGGATACAAGTTAAAAAAAACTAATTTCTTGGGCCTATTATTTTATTACAGTCACTTCGCCAATCATTTTACTGCCTTATTATGTTAATTTTTCACTCAGTACTATTTTTATATTTAAAGGCTAGTAAGACACATCAATGAAGTACAACCATGATATTGATCTGTGGTTCTTACTCCTATCTAAATATTGACAATACCTAAAAAGACAATTACCCGGAAAAGCCTCACCTTTTCACATTGTCCAGAATGGAGTCTATTGATAGTCTCTCATTCAATTCTCCCAAGGATTCTAAAAATAATCATGGATTAGATTGACAGACACAGACTAAAAATGCTATTTCTCCTGTGAACTCTAGGTTTACAGAAAGTGAAAACGCATGCCTTGTATGGTATAAAAGTGACTTAAGGAGACAATGCAAAATTAAAAATAACTGCTGTCAATTCTGTGCTGGAAAATCTTTAATAACAAAGAAAACATGGTCTATCTCTGGCATTTTTAATCAGGAATCTTGATAATCTAAGGACTTATCTTCGTATCTAGTGACTTCTGGTAATGGTTGCAAACTTCATTATAACTTCTTTAACAATGTAGCCACCAATGTTTTGATGGATTTCAGGTGTGCAGAATTGCAATATTTTTTCTAATTAGAAAATTATCACTACTTTGCACTAAATAAATATTAATAAGCTGAATTCCTTAAATTTAAAACAAACCAGTGTATTAATAGCTATTAAATGCCAAAGGTACTTGTGAAAATGGAATGGAACTGTTTAGTGGTTGCTCTGTAGGTACTTATAAGTTTTAAAACATTCATGCTTCTATTATATGATTTTCATTACTAGGAAGATCAGTTTTAAACATTACTCTTCTATCTTCCTGTTTCTATTTTCTTTTAAAAAGTTCAGTAAATAATAAGTAAAACGCGAGAGAATTGCTACCTACTTGAAACATAGTAAAAAGTAGAAATGACTGTTGTTTGGGTGTATAAACCACATTGAAATTTTTTATAATAGAAAATAAACTGTTAGCTTTTATGTGTATTAGTGATGGGGAGAAGCTACCAAACAACCTTTACCATCAGTAAAAAAGTAACAAAAATTTAAAAATATGGTTAACCTGACTTGAATACACTGTTTTGTTTTAATTTTAAGGACTTAAGTTTTACCTTAATAATTAAGCCAATAATGCTCTCTGGATTTTATTCAAGTGCAGAATTTAAAAAAAAAATGCTTGAATATTTTTAAATGGAGATGTTTAATAAACATGCCAGATAAAAGTAAATTTGCAGATCAAGCAATATTTCATACATTGTTCTAAATATCACAGGTATGTCCAAAATGTGCAATATATCTCTGCTGCTTAATAAATTCAAATGTTAACATTTTAAAAGTGCCTGATTACTGTTTATTTTTAGTTAAAATTATCTTAAACCTATTAAAACATACAATATTAAACAATGTTTTGATGGATTTCAGGTGTGCAGAATTGCAATATTTTTTCTAATTAGAAAATTATCACTACTTTGCACAAAATAAATATTAATAAAATATATACATATATATGTGGGATAGATAGTATGTTTATCAATATATATTTATGAAAGCACACATCACTGATTATATGTGCTACATATAATTATACATTTTATCTATATAACATACTGATTTATACATATATAGATGCTTACCCTTTGTCTCAATTATGCAGTGTTTACAACTTTAACCTGTTTATATGTACATTCTGTTAGATAGAGTAGAGGGAGTGGTAGACAAACTGACCTGGAATTCAAAGTTGTGCATTTCAGTTCACCATGACTAAGCAATTGACAATTTGACACAAGGTTGTGAAATTTGGGAAAAAGGAACCTTAACCAAGAAAAAATATGCCAACCAGATTGGATGGTCCCTGTGGTACATTTTCTTGATTGATTATTGATATGGGAGAGTACAGCTCAGTGTGGGCAGTACCTCCTCTAGGCTGGTAGTAAAAATAGGGAGCTATACAAAGTAGAATAAAGAAGTCATGGGAATAAAACCAGTAAGGAGCATTTCTCCTTATTTGTGTTTCCTGCCTCCCTCTTCCTGCCATGCATATGCTCCTGTCCCAACTGTTTCTAGTTATTGACCAGAAACTGGAAGTTTAAATATACAAACCACTTACCCCCAATTTTCTTTATTGTCATGGAGTGTTATCACAGCAATAGAAAACTAAAACAACTAGGGAAATAGTAGTTTGCCAAGGGTCTGTAGGATTCAGTGATTCTAAGTGTAGTTTTTCTATTATAAGAAGATTTTTAAAATTATTTTAAAGATTTTACAGTTCTTTAATAAGGCAACTCTATTGACTTCCAATGTAAATAAATTTTATGTGTTTATATAGATCTTGTTGTATGATGTTTTACACTTTGGACTCTTTGGGAGGATCCACCACATAGCTCCCAAATAAATCATACACAGAGACTTATTCTTAGTTATGAATGCCCAGCCTTATCTTGGCTTGTTTCTAGCTAGCCTTTCTTATATTAAATTATCCAGACTACCTTTTGACTCTGGGCTTTTATCTTTCTCTATTTCTGTATACCTTTCGTTACTACTTTCTCTGTGGCTTGTTGTGCCACTGGGTGACTGGCTCCTGGTGCCCTCTCCTTCTCTTGTTGCTACGTGTTCTCCAGATTTTTCCTGTTTTATTATTTTCCTTCTGCCTGTCAGTCCCATCTATACTTGCTCCTGCCTTGCAATTGGCCATTGATCTCTTTATTAGACTGCCGAATGTTTTCGACAGGCACAGTAATACAGCTTCAAAGACAAATACGGCATAAACAAAAGTTATACACCTGAAAATAATATTTCCCAACAATATCTGTGTATATAAACACCATCCCAGTTCAAATTGAGAGTAATTGCGTCTCACTTTAACGTGAATTTATGTCCTTGAGCATTCAGTAGCTCTGTCTGGCCCAGGCAGCAGCCAATCTACTTTCCTGCCACTGTTGATTAGAATTTTCTGTTGCAGACTTCAATATAAATGGAACTGTATTTTCGTCCTCCTCTGGATTTAGTTTCTATTTTGTAACACAATGCTTGGGTATGTGTTTGAGCATGCAACTCATTTGGCTTTATTGCAGATGCTAGTAATTTGTTGTTTTACACTGTAAGAAGTAAAGCTCTAAATTATTCTGTTTAACCATAGAACTCAGATTTTTCCTCTATAATTTCTAAGACACTTTTTAAATTAATAGTATATGAGTAAATGTTTCCTTTTATCTCAAGAAAATGCTATAGAATACTAGTTTCTGTTATGATGCTAGTTGAATCCATAGAACTAATCCATATAAGATTGCACTTAGCACTTGATAGCAGTGCTCTCATAATGCAGGTTCTGGAATTTCTTAAAGAAAATGGGAGGGCATTTTAGTGGATGCTGTAGTCTTTTGCTGTGCACTCTGCCGGTGACTATTGTCCTTAATGCCAGCAGTGCTGTTTGCAGAGGGGTGAGAGCTGCGCTCTTCTCCAGGAAGCCAGGAACTGTCATTAGAAGGCAACTGTGAACTCTTTCATTATGCAGCTCTCTGCACATAAGAGAACATGGAAAAGCAACAAAGAGAAGGATCATAGGAAAGACTGGTTCTACTTGCTAAATGTGTGGTACCTGTGATAGTTTTTTTCAGGATTTTAAGTAGTAATTATAGCGTCTTTGAACTGTGGTAAATACGGACCTTTACATTCATGGATCACTCTTTCCTTTAAATTGCGTGCATGTGTCACAAGGTTGTCTTTAACAGGTAAATGGTAGTTGCAGAAGCAACTAAGATCACACAGATTTGTAAGGCAGATGTGGATAAGTGAACTTGGAAGTAAACTTCCAGAACTTGTGTCTGGGACTGAGGTCCACTGGTGTAATCAGAGAGCAGGAAATATGCAGTTTGGTTTAGCAATTTTTTTCTAATTTAGCCTTGCCTCTTAGGAACAAAATTGCACACAGAGAAAACAAGCTTTATATTTATGTTCAAACATTTCCCACTATATCCAGTGTTGGAACTCCTGCTGCTAAATGAGTATCAAGGAAGAGCAAACTGTACTGTTCTACTTCCCTTGCCTTAAATTTCTGCTTGGTTTAGGCTGTCCTTATGAAAATTATTATCCAAGTCTCTGTACGACTTAAACACAACCCTGCACATTAACTAAGTTACTCTGGAAGGATTGGTCATTTTCTCCTTTCCTCCCCTCCCCCTCTTTTCTTTCCTTCTTCCTCTTTTTCTTTCTTTTTCTTTTCTCGGGTCAATTTCTGGTTGTGTACAAGATTGGGACTAAATCCAGGGCCCCACACATGCTACCCTTCTCTCTTGACTTTGGTTGTATCCCTCTGTACTGCTTTGCTAGTTTTGTTTGACTGTGTATACACATGAAATTCTTCATATAAACAATATCATGTTATAACAATTTTCTGGTTCATTATATTTATAGGTTCAATAATGCTGTAGAAAATGGGATTCTATTAGCGTATGTACCATATATTCTTTATCCATCTTATCTGTTATTAAGCACTTTGATGCCTATGTTCACTGTTAAGAATAATACTATATTGAATAACAGGATAGACATGGTGGGTATTCCTTTGGAAACTTAGGAACTCTATACACTGAAAAGTGAGCTTGCTAGATTATATAGTAGACCCATTTATGTTTTGTTCTGTAGACGTCTTACCGATTTCCATAACGATTATATAATTTATATTCGCTCCATAGTGTAAATTCTTGCTAACACTTGCTGCCTTCTAACTTTTGTAAATCAGGCATTAGAATAACCATGAGGTGATATTTCACTGTGACTTTATTTTGTGCCTCCCTGATGACTTCTAACCACCAAGAAAATTTTCATTAATCTGGTCATACATAAGTCTTATCTTGAGAAATGTCTTTCTAGGTCCTTGTAAATTTCCTTAATATGTTTTTCTTTTGTTTTGTTTTCTTGTTATTGAGTTCTTTGATCTATCAGTCTTTAAATGTTTTGAGTATTGGGTTGTAAGATAATTTCGAAACATAGATTCCCCTACTTTCTAGGTATTCTTTTCATAAAGTGAAAATAATTGCTTCAAAATATTTAACTTCTTTCAACTAACTCTCCTGTAGCATGTATAAAGTATAAAATCCTTACAATCTAGAAATCAACATTCCTGAGTTATATCTCTTCCAGAGATACCAGGATCATCATAAAAATTCTGTTCTTTAAAAAAAATCATAAATTTTATTTGTATGAGCGTCATTAAAACTAAACACTGTAATTTTAGATACCTATTTATCACTTTATAAAACTATATCAGAGTAGTTAGAAAGACCTAAGTAAAGGAGAGAATATGGGGGAGGGGCAACTAATACTATGAGTTCTTTGAAAAGTCATATGGAAATCTACCATTGTAGAAGATTCCTAAAATATGTAAGTATGTGAAAGTAATTTAAATGAAGACATTCCATGATGGGGGAGACAATGCCCTAACTAGTCGCTGTAAACCAGTAAGCAGAATTTGTGGTACCAGTAACAGATTACATCTTATTTAGCAGTTGGTTAAAACGGTCCTCTAAATTGCTCAAACACCACAGGCTAGTGTCAAGACTTTTGATGACTTGCCACAAACTGATAGTATGTCCCCATTACTGAAAACACTCTGTATTTAGGTCATTGAACATTTAGGAATAAAGCTGGTCCCCAGCTACAAGCTTAACCTTGACTAACTTGCATTCACGATACTGGAATGTACTTTGCACACACAGGAAGATAAACGTAATCTTCAATATCACCCAAATAAAAGCCCTAAGACCTACAACAGAGATCTGCCTGCAAGATATACTGGTGCAATAATGGTACAAATGTCGTGGCAATAACCAGCCACTTTTTTATTTAAAGTTTACTTTATAAATGGAAACACCAAACATTAAAAGTTGCCAAGAATTAGATGCTAAATAGATCATAGGCCCTAAGGGAAAATTTAACATTATTACTCCACTAAAGAAACATATTGATAAAGCGATTCCTAATGACTTATGCCTTTGTGAATAGATCATTGCATCATACAGCCCTTATCAATGAAACTTCTTCTTATAGTATGTGGTAATTAATACAGAGAACCACAAGTGGACAGTATATAGAAAGGCACACAGCCTTAATGTGCTATCGTTATAAGCTGTAGCCTCTTTCCTGTCCTGGGGAATCTAGGTGGAAGAGAAGGCAGGGGAAAGCCACATCTTCCTTACACAACAGGACTTTTACACATATGAACTCAGAGAGATTTGCATCACATGCAAGATGCACAAATCAAACCAGACCAAAAACCACAGCACTGAGACTAGGAGATGCACACCAAGTCCTACAGGAAGGTATTTGCCACTGACACCTTCTGAGGAAGGGAAAAGTCAATTTTATCCAACTCAGTGTCACTGGGTATATTAACCACACTCTATGGCAGGCCCTACTCATATGAGTCATTGGATAACTCGAAAGAATTCCATGTTTTCAGAAATTAGTTATGGAGGCAGGAGAAACTGGGAGGATTTGGGGTACTGGAAAAAATGAAATCCGAATAAAGTGTATAAAAACCTCAAATGAAAAAATAAAATGGAAAAAAGCTTCCAAAGTTCAAAACAATTTGAATAAAAAATAAAAATATCACAATGTTTATATCTCTATCTATTGACTAAAATAGTATGCTATGTTTATCATATATGTATATATATATATATGTATCTGTGCTAAATTACATATATAATATTGATTTCTCATATGTACATAAAAACTTGCTGTGCAGATGCTTCTGTTACCCTGTTTGAAAACTACCAATTTGCTTTCTCACCCTTCATATGACATATTTTAAAATTATGTATATAATTATTTTTCTCCTTGTGTGTAACTCTGTGTATGATGTGTATATATGAAATGTATTATGAACATGTGTGTACAGGTGGTGCAGGAGAATTGTATGTATTCTGTCAATCATGTTTTAAATAAATGCTGATTGGCCAGGCAGGAAGCATAGGCGGGAAACCAGACAGGAAGTAGAATTAACGCAATGAGAACAGGAGAATTCTGGGAAGGAAAAAGTTAATTCTTCCCACTCCAGCCCAGATGACCCAAGCAGCAGGACGTGATCTGCCTCACTGGAAAAGGTACTGAGTCACATGGCTAACATAGATCGGAATAATGGGTTAATATAAGTCATAAGAGCTAATAAAAAACCTGAGCTAATGGGCCAATCAGCTTATAACTTATGGAGATCTCTGTGTGATTTTCTTTGGGGCTTGCCCGCTGAGGGGAACTGGGCAGAACAGAAACCCCAACAAACAGGCCCTTCATGTTACATACAGGTACCCATGCAGTCCAGAAAAGAGCATAAGATGGAGCTAGATTTACACGGCATTGTGAGCAGAACCCTTCCAGGTCTTCTGGAAGAGAAGCCATTAAGACAGTGTCCTTAACTGCTTGGTCATCTCTCCACCTCTTATATATTGTTATTTCTATATTACTACCAGTTTTCTCAGATAATAGTTTTTCTCCAACACTAGCCTGTTTCAGAATTCTTATTTCTCATTGTGAAACTGTTTGGTTTCTCTTTTTTTTGCCTCGCATTTATTTGGGTTAATGATAAAGAGGGCACTAAGTAGCCTGCTTTTGTTTTTCTCCAGCGACTATCCAATGGCTCCATAGACTCAACAGATGACACCAGCCAGATAGTAGAGCTACAAGAGTTGCTCGAAAAGCAAAACTATGAAATGGCCCAAATGAAGGAACGCTTAACAGCTCTTTCTTCCCGAGTGGGAGAAGTGGAACAGGAAGCAGAGACAGCAAGAAAGGACCTCATAAAAACAGAAGAAATGAACACAAAATATCAGAGGGACATCCGGGAGGTAGGTGGCTAATAGCATTCTCTGTCTTTACTTCTTGAATGACTTTCCAAGGTTGTTCCAAAAATCTTTCTCCATGTCCTTCCCTAGTGACTGGTAACTTCTTGAAGACCATAATTAGGAATGTTATTTTACCTATGTACTCTTTCAGTAAGACAGAAAGAGTTTACTTATTGACCCTTTAAACATGTATGAATGGAATGCTTCACTATCAAGTCTTAACTATTCTAAAGTCTTTGTAAAGGTTTAATGACATCTCAAGGCTTCAAGGTTTTAAATTTGAATAACTGTGCTTGTGGGAATGAATCATGATTTTGTGTGTTATATAGGAGTGCTCAAAAACATTATTTTCACTTGTCTGTTATTTGTGTCTCTGAATGCCTGTTCATGAATATTCTATGCATATGTATAATATAACATTTATTTTTTGTGTATATTTCTTTCTTGCTAGTCTTAGTATTGCTTTGTCTACAAAAAAAGAAAAGAAAAAGAAAAAGAAAGGAAGGAAGGATTTAGATGTATTAAATTATCCAGAAACATATTTATAATGTCTTAATATCTGAATACCTACTAAGATAAATGTTAAAAATTCTTCTTAGTTTTTTGCTCTCAAAATACAGCCTTTTTTCCATTTCTTAAATTTTGTTTTTCACATTTTACCTTTTCTATTTGTACTCTATCTTTTGAAGCATATCTTAGTATTGTCAAGTGTGTTTCTATGTGGCTAAATAGTTAATATATCTGCCTCTATTAATTGTCTCTAAATTTGTATTTCTTTTTTCTTGAGGCTATAGTATCACACTTGCTCCTCTTGCCCCATTGAGAGTATTTGTAATAAAGCATCTTATTAATTATGTTACTGAATGAATGGATCAGTTCTCAGTCCTTAGAAGAGCTAGTTCACGTCCACTCTGCTGTCTTTTGGAGAATGTGTTTTTCTCTGGGCTAGTCACATGTCAATCTCTCCTGGATGTCCTCCAGATATTCTTCCCCTCACCTCAGCTCTTCCAATGGTTGCTTTTCCCCCCTCTGCCTCATTGTGTCTTTTCCTTTCAGTCCTTCCATTGCTTTGCTTTAGCTCATAAAGGTTAATGAGCCACGCACCACTCAACCATAGGTTCTCAGTGTCATTCTCTACCTCCCTTTTCTTTTTTTTCCTCACTTTCCCAATGTTATACCTAAAGCTCTAAATGACATCTCAGCAGTACTAACTTGGCATTCGTTTTTTTTTTTCTCATTCTTCTGGTAAAACTTTGTGTCCAGCATTTCATGCACCCAGAATTATTGCTTATGCCCAAATCTTAGTGGTTCCATGAAATTTTCTTTCAATTTCATGCTGTGTTTGTTTACATGGTAAATCCTATAATCTATAAATCAAACATTCAATTTATCACAATCTTCAACTGCTTTCCCTCTTTTTAGGAAATCATTATCTTTGAAGATGATGTTACAATACCGTACTTAGTGGTCTGCCCTTGGCTTATGCTTTCTGATGAATTGGCTCGTATTACTTTTATTCTTAAAATTTCTTAATTGCTTTATATTCTACTTGTAATAACAATAAATCCATGTAAGTAGCTTGAGAAATATGACCGCCATGTCATTCTTGCCCACTCTACTCAATTAAAGTAGACTCTTAAGCTAGTAGGACTTGCTTGATTTTATGTTCTCATCCACTATCATTCACTCAAATGCTCCCCTCTTGAACACGGGTTCCCTGACCTTGCTTTATATAGGTCCCAACTTTCCTTCATATTTTATTCCATTTTTAATCCCAGAATGCAATCCCTACTTATCCTAAACATGTCCTTCATTGAATCCCATTTGTTTCTCTTTTTTACCCTCCTACACAATTGTTGAACACATGATATCAAAAAAGCTTTTTTTACAGAATGGATACTTATCATCCTTTACTAAAATGTGAAGTTAGAGTGTTCATTGACACATCACTTAGCATGAATGAGAAAGAAGAATAAAGTTACAGTTCCACTGAAATTCTGATAATGAAATAACTTCATATAATCTCAGAGCTCATAGATATAGCTTGCTTCTTTGTTGCTTCCTATAGCTCAAACTCATAACTTGTAATTTAAGGAAGATTAGGACCTCAGCCTTTTAAGCCTTCCTTTCACTATTACTTGTCCTTTTGCTCATTTTCTAGTTCTTCTTGTTCATAGTTCCAGAGATTTAGCTCCTTTATTTGCATTTGAAGCGGTCATGTACTTTATTTTTCCGCTATGTATCACAGAGAGGCTACTGTATCTCCTGTTCACCCTTCCTTATTGTACATTTTAAAATAACACCTTAATATAAATCGTGCTTAGATAAAGGTGATCAAAAATCAGGTCAAACAGTAGGCATCAACTGTATTGCCAGAGATTGATTCAGTAGGAATCTATTTTGATGACTTAGGTCTTCCCCTACGATAAGTAATTTCTATGTAAAATATAATTGTACTTTTAAGGTTCCTAATTCCCTACCTAGCCATATTTCAGTTGAGACTTATAAAAAAGGAGCATATCCCATTATCCCCTTCAGAGGGAGTTTGTAAGAAGATGTTTTAGGCGTCTGGCAGCATATGGATGTGTAAATACTAGGTGTGAGACAGTAGGAAGTGACACTCTTGAAAAGTCCTGTGAAGGGCCTGCACTCAGTGCACTCATCCTGCCTGTCTCCGTAAAGCTCCTACTATATTCTGACTCTCCTTTCTAATGTCCCAATGACATATTTGAAAAATATTTCTATTTTGAAAAGTATTTTGTTTCATAAAAAAATAGCATCAGACTGCTACCATATTCACATGGAAATTTGAGTAATCTAAATCTGTAACCCTGGATCATGGTCACTTATATTT
The DNA here is from genome assembly GCA_001685075.1 of Bramus lutescens. Lineage (NCBI taxonomy): Eukaryota > Metazoa > Chordata > Mammalia > Rodentia > Cricetidae > Bramus > Bramus lutescens. Next base: position 115,201 of record LOEQ01003159.1, on the reverse strand, counting down.
GCCTTCAGAATAAATTCTTTAATTCTCTTTTAGTTGAGAGTTATGTTTTGCATAACTCAGTGGCAACTTTCATAAATTATTTCAGCCACTTAAATAACCAGTATTTTTGTCATCCTTTCCAAAAGTTAAAACGATGTGAAAGTCCTATCACTTAAACTCCAAGTTCAGAATCTGCTCCCTAGTAATAGATCTCTGGATTTTGATCTCATAAAGTATAATGTATTGTGGATTTCTTAATGAAGAGGAAGATAATTCACCTTCATACCCTTTCAGAATTACAGCACAGTGGCATGTCAATATGGCATAAGTAAAAAACACTCTGAATAAATGAAGGAAAAACTCAGATAATAGAGTAACAATCAACCATATAATTACAGATTGAAATGTGTTTCACATTGTATACGAGGACAGTCTAATAAATCTGAACTGAGTAATATAATAATTTGCAGTCAACGGTTTCTGAGCATAGTTTTAATTGCTTTATTAAGAAATTATGATGGTTCATTTTAGCTGCTCTTTGCATTAATAGTAATCTAAAAGTAGATGAAGTTAAACATCATGCAATTATTGAAAAAGTAATTGTTAATTGTGCATTTGCCCTCTACTTTTTAATCAAGAGGCAATTAGTCGTACATAGATAACACTTCACTCTCTTCATAGGTGTGCAGAGAGCTTAACTTTTCTGTGAAGCGTTTGAGCTAGATTTGTTTTGTGAATGAAGCTAGCTTATCTTTCTGACGTCATACTTAAAGCTCTTCTCACATTTGCAAAGTAATCAAATAAATTAATATATAAGTTCTCATTTACATTAGTTGAAACATGAATTACATTACTATAGAACTATATTTGATGTAATAAAATCCAGTTATATATAAACTTTGGGTTGGGGGGGTCATTCTAATTTTACACTATTTTTTTCTTTTTTATATAACAGCGTTTAGAAACTAGAAACAAAAAGCTTTCTTCTTTAGACTCTCCAAATAAAACAGGGAAAAAGCTATTTCTATCGCTTGTGAATTCAAAATTTATTTCTGGTAACACAGCCTGCAGTTAAAAATTGAATCATTCACATGAATCACTAAGTCAAAAATGCCATCACAAATCTACATCCACTGGCTCTAAATAAACTTTGTGGAACAGGCCTGAACAGCTAAAGATGGACATGTTTGTAATCACTAATTACAAAGTAGCTATTTAATGAATGCATATTTTACTCTGGGTACTATGTAAAGTAGATGAACTATTATATCACCTAAATCTTTGTAATTATATGGTATTTATTAATCATCCAACAAAAAAGTATGAGAGTAAATTAAGGAACAGAAACTCTTACTCATGGGATATCACATACAAACTTTCGTTTCCCAGAAAAAAAATTGTCTTATTTATGAAGATATTGCCATCAGAATTTTATAAATACATGTTAGATTCATAATATTCTTTTATTCAGTGAAATTGGAAACGTTCCTAGAAGTCTATGTGAAAATTAACATGAATTATGCTCACTAAATAAAAACAAATAAATTAATAGAAATAAAGATTGAGAATTGGCATCTTTTTATCTACTAAGAACTATGATTATTTGGGGGTGTCTTTCTAAAACCTGGAATACTGATAATGTTTTACAAAATTACCTGAATTATTCTGCCAAAATGAGAGATGACCTTAATTTAATGTGTTTAAATTTTAATATTACATAAATAACTAGCTTTCTTTTCTTTTACTAGCTCCTGAAGATCAGGACTATTTGACACAAAAGAGAAGGAAGAAAAACATATTCCAAGTGAAAACGAAGTCAGCGAGTATTATAGTTTCTAGCCTTTGCCACAACAAATTGATACAAAGTGACTGTCTCATAATGACTATCATAGAAAATATTGTGTGGGCATATGATGTGTGTGTGGGAACAAATATAAAAGCACACATGTGGAGGTCAGTGGACAACTTCATTTAGTGAGATGTCTCCCTCCACCTCAAGTGGATTCTAGGCACACACCTTGGGTTTTCTGGCTTGCCTTTCCTTAGCAAGTATCCTTACCTCGTCAGCTATTGTCCTTCCAGCTTAGCAACTCTGATTCATTTCTTCACATTTATTGAGGACTTTGTCTGAAATCAATGTTTCACAGGACCAAGTTCTCTCTAAGGGCATTAGTGAAGGATATAGTCATTGGTCCTTCAAGCTTCTGGTGAATGTTTGCAGGTCATTGCATTCTTGGCTAAGTGGTAGAATAACTTCAAATTCTGCTATCCTGTGTCTATGCTTCCCATTCTCTCTCTGTGGATGTAAGCATTCAATTTAAGGTCCCCTCAAATGCTACTTTGTTTCCTCTTAATTTGTCTTTAGCTATAACATCTTATTTTCTTCTTAATTTACTTACATAGATGCAGAGTAGGTACAAATTTGGTCTTATTTTCTTCTTAACTTACTTACATAGATCCAGAGTAGGTACAAATTTGGAAGAAATGTTATACAAAAGTCGGAATATTTTAGGTCAAAAAAGCAAGAGCTTTAAAGGCCCATATTTTATCCGGACTATAAAAGAAAATAAATAAAAGATTTCAACTTAAGATGCACTATGATCAAACTAGCATTCAGAACAGGCTTTGGGGCAGCAGTACGGTAAAGACACCAAAAGCAAGGTAATAAGTTAATCTGTCAGGTTTCCAAGGATCATCAATACCTGTGCTCCAAAAGATCTGTTTTCCTGTGGAGAAACAAACCAAGGGTAGCCTGACTCACCAGTTTTTAATTAATTGTGGAATGAACATAAGTTTCCAACAGCAAATAATTTCAAGAGGCTCACAAACAGAAAGAAAGAGAGACACAGAGATGCAGACACACAACCTCATCTCATTTTTCTCCAAACCCTTTACCCAAATCCTAAACATTGACATTTTCTCTTTTAGATAAACCTAATATAAGTCTTTCTAATTAATACATTAGGGATGGATTTTAGCTTACACCCCTTCCTTTCTTTCTCGTATGCTTATTTTTCCAATGTAATTATTATCAAAATCGCATTCAGGGTTAACATGATTATTACTATGTGACTACATTACACATTTGATCCAATCAGTAGTTTTCTATAAAAATTTCCATTAGGTTCAGCTTTCTTTTTTTTCTGGGATCTTATTAGCTAATTCTTGTGATTATTTTGTTGTTTGTGTATTAACCTATGGTTAAATCCTAATACACTCACTAGTAGTTTGACAAACTTCCTTTAAATTGCCATCAATAACCAGAAAGTAAATGTATTATTTCTATTTTTATTTTTTTTAGAATCTTCTTTTTTCTTTGCCTTCCTTTTCTGGTCTCTAGCAGTTTCTGTTGTGAAGCTTAGTTTTATTTAACTGTCAATTTGGCACAACTTAAACTCAGCTCAGAAGAGAGTCTGAATGAGGAATTTTCTGCATCAAGTTTGCCTATAAGAAGGTCCTTAGTGGAAGTCCAGTCTATCTCAGGCTGTCCCATTCCCCCCCACAATAAAAGAGTTCCCTAGAAAGTAACAGAGGAAAAATCTAGCTTGGAGTACACAAGCAATCAAGGATGCTAACTCTTGACTGTGGATGTGATATAGTTAGTCACCTTATTTCCTGCCTCAACTTCCCTGAAATGATCAAATACAACTTGGAATTGTTTTTTTCTGTTTGTTTGTTTGGGGGGATTGTTTGTTTGTCTTTGAGACAGGGTTTCTCTGTAGCTTTGGAGCCTGTCCTGGAATTTGCTCTTGTTGGCCAGGCTGGTCTCAACCTCACAGAAATCTGCCTGCCTCTGCCTCCCAAGTGCTGGGATTAAAGGCGTGTGCCACCACCGCTGGCACAACTTGGAATTGTAAACTCAATATTTCTTCCCTTCTCTACGATGTTTTTTTGTTGTTTGTTGTTGTTGTTTTTGATTATTTTTGTTGTTCTTTTTTTTGGGGGGGGTCAGGGCATTGATGAAAGCAATAGAAATGAATTAGGACAACCGTTATCTTAAAAATTTAGGAGGGAAACAGTAAATGATCAAGGTCCCCAAGGTAGACACGGAAAACTGCCAGTGATTTTTTCTTTGGGTGAAGGTGGGATATTCATTCTAATCTGAAAAAAAGGTAAGATTTATGAGTAAATAATCATATTTGTAGATGATGGCGAAGAAAGGATTACCCTTTTAAAAGTTTAGATTTCCTTTGGAAATTTGGAAGAATTGATCCATATTTAGAGTTGCAGACAAGCTCTGGACTCTGGAGAAAAACAAGAATGGAAAAGATAATTGCCAATAATAATACGAGATTGCAATCAATGATTAAGAATGAAATAACAAGATGAAACCTCACAATAATATACAAAAAATACAATAATCCTCTCAATTTCTTAAACTGTAGAAAATCCTAGAGTCTGCAGAAACCATTTCAGATCCATGAGGTTTATTTCTTTTGCTAATTTTCACCAATTTCTTCTCAATAAAGGCTTATTCTGCATGCCAACAATTGTACATAGAAACTCTTAGGAAGGTTCAAATTTATTGTACTAAAAATTGGATTTAAATTTGGTGGTGATGGCGCATGCCTTTAATCCCAGTACTTGGGAGGCAGAGGCAGGCAAATATATGTGAGTTAGAGGATCACCTGGTCTACAGAATTCAGGACAATTGGACTTTTACACAGCAAAACTCTGTCTTGAAAAAAGAAAATAATAATAGTTATTATTATTATTTAAAAATTACTCAAAATGTTATCAGTGTCATGAATCTCTATGTGCTCTGATAGTTTATTTCCTCCCATAGTAGTGTTTTTATAGAGCTTTCTAAGCTCTTATTTAATTAAAATGTGTTACTTAAGGCATCTGAATAATGTAATAAAGTTTGTAAGTCATTTGGTATGATCAAATATATACAGTAAATCCTCTTCTATAATAAATATGTTAACTATTATTAAGAATATTTTTTCTGAATAACCAACCAAGGGTCTCCTGCATCCTAGGCAACTTCTGCATCCAAGTTGTGTCCCCAGCTCCCATCTACATTTTTAAGCACTCAGGTTTTCCTTTGTGTGGAAGACAGATTTCTGATGATTTTTTCCTTTTTAAAATGTTAATATCATAATTACATTTCTCCCTTCCCTTTCTTCACCTCAAAATCTCCCATACATTTCTTCCCACTTTTTAAAAAATTCCTGACATCTTTTTATTTATTATTGCCTACATATATGTATACAATAGACACACATCTATTACACATTACATATTACATATACATATAATATATATATATATATGTATTCCTAACTATATCCTCCTCTGTTTATATAATGTTACTAGTATGCTTATTTTCAGAGTTGATCATTTGATTCAGGAGAAAACCTGATGTTCTTTTCTCTGGGAAAGGCGTCTCTCCCTACTCCCAGGTACTTTCTTTCTGTAAGGTGAAGTTCTCATGAGCTTTTCCCCATCAACTTTGGCATGTTCATTGGCATCATCTTTCTTTAGCTCACACCTGGGCAGTCACATTTGTGAGAGTTTACATGTGCAGCTTCTGGCTTTCCTAGGAGACAAAATCTCCGAAGCGAATTCCCTGATGCTGTGGTTATTACAATCTTTCTGCACCTTCTCTTGCATTGTTCCCTGAGCCATCGATGCAGGGTCATTCTGCAGATGTTTCTATTGGGACTGGGTTTCACAACTCTGTATTTTGACCAGTTGAGGTTTTCTGTAGTAGTCTGTGTCTGTTGTAAGCAGATATTTCCTTGATGAGGGGTGAAGACTACAGTTATGTATGGTTATATGAACAAATGTTTTATATTATTTAAAGTTAAGTTAGGTGAGTAAATCATTGGCTGTAGATGCTCTTCTAATAACTGCCTTCAGTAGCACTGAGAGGTTTTTGTAAATCCGTATTATTTATATTTTGTGTGTGTATGTGTGTGTGTAATTTACCTGCACATATATCTGTGTACTTTGTCTGTGCATGACTTGTGGCCTGAACAGTGTGTCAGATTATACTGAACTGGAGTTACAGAAGGCATATGGCTGCCGCATGGGTAATGGGAACCAAACCTGGTCATTGGCAAAAACAGCAAGTGTTCCTAGCCACTGAGCCATCTCTCCAGCTCTCTGGTGGTATCTAGGCCCTATTTGAAGATAGCTTTCAAACTATGATCAACAATGTAACAACCTCCTGGCTTTCAGTTCTACTCGTAGTTGTACTTGTTTCTACATTATAATGAATAAATTTACCTGCCATTTAATTCTACAGCAGGAGGCTTGAAAATATGTTTTCTACTCTCAGATATTAGAAAGCCCCTCCTGAATTTATTATAAAAAATAAAAACTAAAACATTATAAAGAGACTCGGAGACACATGGGGTCTTTTAGTTTGGGTTTGTTTTTTGAAGACATGGGACAGGGTCTCTTTCTTTTTGTAGCTCTGGCTGTCCTAGCACTCAATCTGTAGACCAGGTTAGCCTCAAACTCAGAGATTCTTCTACCTCTGCTTTCAAAGTACTGGATTTAAAGGTGTAAGCACCAACCCTGGCATACACAGAATCTTCAAAATGTTCTTGAAGAATGTATCTTTACTTGGAAAAGGCTATTTTCTGATATCATTTTACTTAAATAAGGAATCTACATCTGTCTGAGACTCTGTTACACTTTCTTTTGTGTTTTGCTCTGAGGGGAAATGAAATCAAAGACTTGCCCATGACTTTTACAGTGTTATTTACAGGCAATGGCTCAGAAGGAAGATATGGAAGAAAGAATCACAACCTTGGAGAAACGTTACCTCAGTGCTCAGAGAGAATCTACCTCCATTCATGACATGAATGATAAACTAGAAAATGAATTGGCAAACAAGGAAGCCATCTTGCGGCAGGTTCAGTACCACTGTTTTGATTTTGCTTTGTTCTATGTGTGTATTCCCATCATTTTCAAAAAGCATAGAATAAAATAGGATTTTTTAGCAGATGAGCAATTATGTTTTAAAACTTAGACTAGTATTAATGAAGCAATTTTTATTTTATAGCTTATTTTTAACAAAACTAGAAATCACTCATATGAAATCAATAATGCAGCAAAAACTGACTTTTGACCTAGATGTGAAGTAGAAGCTAAGGAGTTTGTTTGCAATTACTTCACTAATTCTAGTCTCCACCTACTGATTAGCTGTAATTATTCTACTGCATATCTGAGGATCAAAGACAGACTATGTCTCAAGGTCACACACATCATAAATATCAGTGCTGGATGGTCTACCCAGCCCTACAGCAAAAGAAAGAGCATCAGTCTATAAGACAACCATGGCTTTCTTCCTGCTTCTGAAAATGAAGCTTTAATGGAATATACACATCTAATAATTTAAAAATTGTTTGTGGTTGTTCTCATGTTACATCAGCATGCTAGAGGAACTGAACCAGAGATTATATGATACATAATCCTAAAGTACTATCTGTCCAATACAGAAAAATTGTTTGTTCAATCTCTAGAGTATGGACTAGAGTACTATACTCCTTAGCTTACACCAGTCTAAAACTATGGTTTTAAATAGATTTTCTGCTCTAATGGTATTCTGGAGTATTAATACTGAACTATATTTCATTTGTTCAAGTTCTTTCTCATTGCAAATTTCTTTACTGTTTGCTGCCAATGGTAAAATTATAAGTATTTTATTGTATTGAATTTCAGTAATTAACATTGACAAATAAATCATGAAATCATGACAACAGTTATCACCTAGCGAAGTTAAGTATCGTAATAACTGATTTCAAATATAGAGAAATTGTCAAGTTCAAAGTCCATATGACTCATTCTAGCTAACCTAACTCTTGACTGTTTAAACGGTGCCCTCATTGTCCCTATTTCAGATGGAAGAAAAGAACAGGCAATTACAAGAGCGTTTAGAACTGGCTGAGCAAAAGTTACAGCAGACTATGAGAAAAGCCGAAACTCTGCCAGAAGTGGAGGCTGAACTGGCTCAGAGAATTGCAGCCCTAACAAAGGTACTGCGGCAACCACACGCGGTCAGCCTCGATGTTTTTGCAAAAATAACCATCTATCAAAGCGGAGGCAGTAATTACTCTCTTCAGGCTACGTGAACCTTACAGTAGTCATCTTTTTCTTTTCTTTGTTTATTATCATTTTGTTTCCTTGTGGCATATATCTTTCTTACAGTGAATTGAACGATTGTTAAATGAGTATGACAACTTTCTTCTCTATTTTTAAACTTTAACAAGACAAGCAAAATTTCACAACCTTGCAATAGTAAATTTTCTATGGTAGCTTCTGCACATAATGACTATGTAATTTAAATTGTAAAACTACGTTTATTAAATACTACGATTTAACCTGCTTTGTATGAGTGATTTGCTATTGGAACAATAAAATATAATAACTGTTGAATAAGATTATATTGTAATTTGGTGAACACTGAAGGAAGTCTCAAAGTTACAGATGAAAGTCATTAAGTTATATGAAACTACTTTGATAATTGTGTTTTCTTCTGAAAATATGAGATTGGGTGTAATGTATTGTATCGTTGTGCATAGTACGTACTCTACATTCTAAAAGTGTTCTATACTGTGTATCATAAAGCCATTCTAATAGACATATTTTAATTTTTACAGACCAATAGAAATCATATCCATTTCACCCAGAAAGTCCTGGTTTTGTCACAAGATCATGTTTTACTTTTATATCAGTTGAAAGGTACACACATATTCTGAACATTCATATAACCAGAACAGTTCTCGAAGTGGTCCAGGCTACACAATGAATAGGTACTCAAAACATGTGAACTTGTACATTTTAATAATAGAGACCATTCAAAATTGGTACATAAAATTGGTGCAGTGGTTGAGAAAGGGACACAAGCTCATGTCTTTGTGAGGAAAGCAAACAATAAGGTGAATTATTTGACAGTGTTCTTGTATGTAAAGATGAAATATTTAAATGAGAGAGCAAAAATTGGACAAAGATGAGCAGGACTGGAGATCATCAAATTACCTGGTGAATTTTTGAGTATTAGGATATGACCTGATGAAACATTAGTCTGTTAGGGGAAGATTATTAAATTTAAATCCTTCTGTAATCATAGACTACACCAGTAAATAACTCTTGGACATTGGAAAATTATAGAGACTCAAAATGTAGCATATGTATTATGTAGCTTCAAGATAATTCCTGTTATATAAGGCTATCCAAGCATATCAAAATTCTTATATTCTCTCTTGTAAAGATGTATTTTAAATTGCTATAATATAGATTAAGACATACACATGGTTGTTCTGTTTTAATCTAAAGGATATAAGTAGCTTACAATAAAGAGTTACCATGTTAAATTTTGCTATTGCGTAATTCAATAAGAAAATATCTGGTAAGACTTTGGATAGAGTAACCATCAGTATTTATTTTTCTGAAGAAAATATAAAAATTTAAAACTTTTCCTAAAGAAATACACATTATAATTCATTAAATCATTGTCCAAAAGTAGCCATTGATATATTATTTACAATGAAATATAAATAAAATAGTTATTGACTTACATAACTTTAAATTAAATAGTCTTAAATAATTATTTTATGATATAAACCCCTAAAAATTTTCTCTATTATTACTACCATCTGGTAATGCTAAATACCTTTGTTAAGACATAGTACATAATATAGATAGGAATTAATTATCATGGTGGATAATCTTCCTCTTTATCCAAACTCCGATTATTCAATATTTCAGAAAACCTTAACTTTCTTCAAAATTGTTCTAAAAGTGCATAGTTTATTCATTGACTCTTATCACTTTGGCTTCTATTAGCTTCTAGAATGACAGCATGTTTCAGGTGCATATGACAGTTTTTATATTACCGAGAGAGTTTTATTTTGTTATCTCTTTAGCGTATACCATGTCTATAACCTGAGTATGACTCAGTTCCTCTGGGCAATCTCACATCAACCATCTTACACTCATCCATAGATTTACTCAAAACCCTCAGAGATGATATAATTTTTTTTATTTTATTCAGTTTAAATTTGCTGTCAGTATATGATTATATATGATCATCAGTGACCTTTTATCTACTCCTCGTGAAACTTTCTACTGTTCTAAATACAAATAGTGAGCTTGGTTTATGTCTCAGAATTCTCTTATGTTTTTGAGTGATATTCCACGAACTAATCAAGTATTTAATTTGACATATGCATATATACCTGTGTGTTTTATTTTTACCAATCTCTACCATAACTTTGTCTTCAAGATTTCTTGTACAGCCTTTTTTCATCATTCAGATTTTATATTCATATACTTCTCACAATGATTGCTTGCATTATTTGTCTAAAACCGTAACTCATTTGAAATTTCCCTGTATCATATTAAAGAGTATAGCCAAAATGAACTCTTGAAAGCAGACTGATCCTATATCACTGCAACTGTGTCAGCCACCTCAACTGTACTACCCCCAAGTCTAAAGGCAATAAATTGTGGTACTCTTGGTCAAAATCTGCTCCCTGTATTGCTTAGAGATGATAGCTGAATTTATTCTGTTTTTGTTAATCATCTAGTTAGAAAGATATGCAAAGCAGGTAAAGCTCATGTAAAACTTTTAGAAAGAATTCTTAATTAATGCCCATAAATAAAAACTAAATGTGATGGTTATATAATTAACAATCAAAGTCCATTCTATACTCCCAATGTTATGATTTGTTATATATATTTCCTTAATTAAAATCCATATTTTCTCAAGTAAGGGATAACTCATCTGGAATTTTATGAGGCATTTCATTAGTTTTAGTACTAATGAAAGTTTCAGTAATAACATAATTTAGAAATGACAAATATTGTGTTTTGTATCTGAGTGAATTTTCTCCAAGTTTTTTCTTTTTCTTCAGTGAAGGAAGAAACATGATAAGGTTTGAAGATGTAAAAATTATACTTTTAAAGAGATACTTCTAGAAGTTCAAATATTCATATTACTCATTTTAATCAGTCACTTATTTAATTTAATGACTCAAATTACTATAAAATACAAAGGTTCATTTACAAATTTAGGGTACACAATTTCAACAACCTCTTTTCTGTATTTCTTTTCTTAATAGGACTTCCAAGTTTAAATAGTATAAAAACAGAGGAGTGGAGAGGTTGCTTATGGAAAACCTGAGATCAGTTCCCAGCACCCATGCTGGGTAGCTCTCACTGTCACCTGTAATCCCAGTTCTGTTGACTTGCCACCCTCTTCCTTCCCTCCAAGGCACTTCAGTCGCATATACTAACCCACATGCAGAAGCGCACATACAAATATAACCACTTAAAACCTATGAATTAAAATTTAAATAATAAAACCTTGTTTGCTTGCATTTGAGGATCATGGTAGCTTTTTACCCCTGCTTCTATTTGGAAAGTTGTGTAAGACCCTGGGAGCAAATTGTGATAATCTATGTTTATAGAATAAATGCATGAGATAGGAAATACTAGTTTATCTAAATGATGAAATATAATTTACACAAATGTTAAATGTTACTCCTTAAAGTAAGTGAGAATTTATTGTGTAATGTATTATAACTGCAAATTAACTGGTTACTATTCCTTTTAAGTTACTGCATGATATGTTTACATAAAGTCCTATATTAGTTTAAAATAAGGTTCACTATTTCCAAATGAGACAATAATATGTCAAAGGATATGTTCTAGAGATAAAATTATGTTACTGATATAAGATTGTTTTGGTGTTGTAATTATTTAACTTGCAATAGTAATTAAAATGTTGATGTAATGCTAGAAGTACTTTGTGCATAACATACTAAGACAATTCAGCAATGTCCCATGTATTAACACTCTACACCTGTGGTGTCCTAAAAGCAAGATATATAACTAGCCTCGGCACTAGGCAATCACTTGCTCACGTAGGCTCTGTGCTTCCATTCACTCTATGGTACTATTCTGTTTCCATAGTAACAATTTAGTGCAGAGATTCTTTTGATGTGATCCTTCATATCATTTTTGAGCATTCACAAAGGTTTTTGTCCTATGACATTATTATCTCCTGATAAGTTGAGAAATTTTGATCGTTTTCATTTAAATATTTAAATTACACTGGTGGATTAGGCCATTGTGTCCTAGACACTATATCCACTGTGTCCCAGAGTCATTTTTTTCATGGACCACTCACTGTGCCTGAGGAAACCCTGTTTGAGTTTAATCATAATAACGTATCCTGGGCCTTAGTCTTACTTCTGATTTCTACATATGAGGCCTTCTATCACGTCAAAATATGATACCCTGAGTCATAACCAAGAGAATTCTCCTTGAGATGCAAGGTTTATGTCATATTTTTCCTAGGAATGAGAAAAACCAAAAGATAAAGATGTTTCAGCATCTATCAGAGACATTCTAGTGTTTGCTTTCTCCTAATTCCAGTTATTACATGTCATTTCCAGAGTTGCTTTAATGCATCTTGTGAAAGTCACTCATTGCCAGCTGTCACTAACCCTTCATACCTCAAGTCCACAGCTTTTTATTTGAGCATTGTCATTGTCTTCCATATGGAACCATCCACTGCATTATCATCACTTGATATCAGAATAGTTCCTTCTACATGAAATTTTGTCTATTAAAGTATTGAATTTGTTACCACTTTTATTTTAAGCATTCTGTACTATGTTCTGTTTGGTGTCAGTGTCTTTAGTTCTGATTTTTTCAATTTTGTCCCTTTCCTTTTCCTTGACCTGTTAGTCTGACCCAACCTCCTCTACCTCATCCGATGATTATCAATATGTTATGGAAGCTAAACTCCAAGAAATGATCTCCATACGTAGGAAGGTAGTCCTACTGGACTTTACTTTCTATCGCTAAATAGAATCCATCTAAGTTTTTTTTTCTTTTCATTTATAAAAATTACTTTACTTTTATTTATTGATAATCGACCATCTGTGCAATTCAGTGCTTCAGGAGCTTAAGATTGGACAATGGCAGGTTTGTGTTCAAACCATGCACCGTCTGCATGTTACATTTGGCTGATTTCATTGCTCATAAATAACTTCAGTGTTTTGCTGATGCTTGAATGGAACAGGCCTTTGTAGCTGACACATTTCAAGCAATGCTGTTCAGCTGCCTGTTTAAAGAAAATTTATTTTTGGTAACTATGTTTGCGGTTGGTAGTAGCTTGCTTTACATTTTATTTCAGTTTATTTAGATGGGAAGAATGAACTCATCTTACATTCGAGGTCCACTCTCTATTTCTTAACAGGCCGAAGAAAGGCATGGAAATATTGAAGAGCGTATGAGACACCTAGAGGGGCAATTGGAAGAGAAGAATCAGGAACTTCAAAGAGTATGTATGAAGCTTTTCCCTCTGTTTTTAGATTTTGAATCCACAGACTGCACTCTGGAGGAACATATTCTTAATTAGAATCTATGTTCAAAACCATAAACTTATGTTCTGAACATTTGAAATAAAAGTTTCTACAAATTTAATCAAAACCATGCTTAAAATTATATTCAGTTCAAAACCAGCAAAACCATAAAATTAAACTTGAACAGCAGTGAGTGTTTTCTTTTTCATGCCAAATGCATATGTTGCTCTTTTTCTTAAATATAAGGCTAGGCAAAGAGAGAAAATGAATGAAGAACATAATAAAAGATTATCTGACACTGTGGACAGGCTTCTGACAGAATCCAATGAACGTCTACAGCTGCACTTGAAGGAAAGAATGGCCGCTTTGGAAGAGAAGGTACAGTGAGTTGCAGACAGAGCGAGAAGCACATGCGTGCTCAGCCCTATTGTCTAGTTTGTGATGGTTTTCTATCCTGTAATAATTATGGTTTGTGTCTGGCATTCAGCTGACTTTCCTTAGCATAAAACGAGTCGATACAGTTTTAGGAAGTGAGCCAAGAATTTGAATAAAATATCATAGCATCATGTTTTGAATAAATAAGTATATGACACATGATAAATATTACATATTAGTATGTTTGTTAGAACCAAATATATTATAGTATGCAGTGATTTGTGATAAAAATGCTTCATTTATCTTTTCACTATTTGTAAAAGCATACTAGGAAGACAAAGAAAAATACTGAGTGTGGGTCTACTTGAAACTGTTGAGTGTTTAATCTGCTAACTACCAGGACTGAAAGTTTATGCATGAGAGGCTATGTCAGTAAGAGGATTACTGCTGTTGGCAGAAGAGCTTTTAGGAACCCCTAATCCTGACTACATTGTTTCAAGAAACCTGCTTTTATGTTCAGCCTGAAACTTGATACACAATCATACCTGTCACATTCATAACTGGAAAATATCAAACCAACCAAATTTTGAGCTGGTGGCCAAACCCAGACGTGAACCAGAGAGTAATCACAAAAACCTAAGGAAGACAAATTATTTCAAGAATCTCAGTAGAATTTCAGTCACTATCTTCTTCAAGAATTTCACATTGAGCCATAATCAGGAAAAATAGGGAACATATTTTAACAAAATGTTAGCAAATTTTGATTTATTGACACATTAAGAAGTCAAAGCCTATTGCTAATAGGTGGCCTGGTACTCAACACTTACCATTTGAAGGATAGCTTATTTCCCATGAAAAACAGTCTGAGAAGCTCAGAGGGTAATATTCAGGCTATTTATCTTCCCAAGTGAAGCAAATTAGTTTTCTCAAATAAATAATTTATTTTGCAAAGTGTTAAGTGTCACTTTTAAAGATTTCAATGAAAGTAAGTTCCCATAGAAACCAGGAAATAGATTTACTGAGGGAGGAATCATAAGAGCTTCTGGAGTGCTCAAGTATTCATAAACAGATTTAAACATTTTCAGCATATTGCTTCTTTCTTTTTTCTTTTCCATAGAATGTTTTGATTCAAGAATCAGAGAACTTCAGAAAAAATCTTGAAGAATCTTTACATGATAAGGTTGGAAACATTTGCCATTTATCTTATTCACATTGATAAATACATCATAAAATAAATGTGATGAAAATAATTTTGGTTATACTCTTAACTGATTTTAACTTTGTATGCTTAGAGCAGAGCATAAATTTATGTAGAAATCAGACAATTTTGGGCATTGAACGCACTGAAAGCCAGTACTCTGCAAACTCAACTAGTATTAACTTAAAATCATCATTAATCACTATCTCTGTTTTTACATAAATAATTTACAAAAATGAAATAAAAATATATTCATTAGGCTTTGTGTAGTTTGAGAAATTGTTTCTGTAAAAAATGTGTCTATTATATAGAAGAACGGTGTCATTAAATATTTTTTAGCATTGTCCTACTTCTAATGTAATTGAAAATCTATTAGAAGAAGCTTACCTTACAAACAGGGATTCAGAATGGCAGAAGCCAAGGGCAAATACAGTGAGCTCAGGTGGTAAAAATCACAGTAGACTGATGATATAAAAAACGTCTTTGGAGGCACAGGTAAAAATAAGGCAATGGCACAGAGCTGCAGACCCTGTGAGGACAAAACACGCATCTTGAGTACAGGGTCTTCTTTGTTTTGAAGGCTATGAATACCTGTGATACTTTAAAATAGGAGAGGGGTTTGGTGGGAACCAGGCACTCCTACTGTAGGAGATGTGACTTAAGAGGCTGACAAAGTATGGACTGTAAAATCTTAAAAAATAAATAGTATCCTACTTCATTTGCCTTGTTTCCTTAAAATGTCATTTAAATTGTCAGCTTAATAGACATCTTCTAGTTGTGTATTGGAAACACACAAAAAGGAAGAATGAAAGACAAGGGTAAAAGAGAACAAAGAATAAGGGAGAGAGTAAAAAAATAGAAAGAAGGTAAAACGAAGGCAGGAAGAAATGAATTAAGGGTTTATCATATGTGCAACAATACATAAGATACTTAAACATGACAGGAAATGGAAACTTAACAATTTCATAGGATGTTGTTAGTATAGTTTGTGATAATTTGAAGATAATAGTCATTCAGTTACAGAGCTGGAATGTCTGTGATCTTCGGATATGCAGTTTAATTCAGCACTATAGCAGGGGTATCTAAAGGATGGCATTGAGTTATTACTGAATGACTAGCAAAGTCTACAGAAAGAGGCTATATTTTAGTAGGCTCTTACACAAACTTAGTGGGCAGTGGAGGTCCAGGGAGTTTGGACCCTACGGACAGCACAGGGGAACCAAGGATGGGTGACTAGATGAATCATCAGAATTTTGTTTGAAGATCCACATGTGTCATGAACTAGTTCTAACCAGATTGTGAATTTTGGACTTGATCTTGTTATGCAACGTTAAGTTATTTAAAGTCCCGTGGGTTCCTGGCAAGATCCTCAAAACCTACTCCCCCAACACCTACTCCAGCCTGTAGCTGCAACAATCTGCCCAAGCAACCAAACTTCCAAGTGATATTATGCATTATGTCCTTGATAATGTCAATCTCCAGAAAATTCCTAGAACAAACTTCATTTTGGGACTGTCTTTCTGTACAGCAAAGCAAACTCACTGATCTTAGTACATGTATAAATTGTTCAAATGTACATTCAAGTAACTAGAGGATTACATCCCCGCCATCAACAATATCTCCTACATTTCAAGTCTTTCCTGTTTCTATTTTTCCCTGTGACTTTTATCTTTTAAATCTAAAATACAGTCTCCCTGAAGTTGTTCTTATTCAGTTCCCAGGAGATTTATTTGATCTCATGAATTTCAACACCAATCTGAATTAAGTCCCTCCTAATTGAGATCACCTACTAGGTTCTTTTCCAAGAAGAAATTTTGTATTTCAGTGCCAACTCATGCTATCATTTAGACACAAAAAATATGATTGAAGATATAAATTTTTCATGGTATCACCTTACCTACTCCTTACTTGTACATACGAAGCACCACTTCCATGTAACCGGGCCAACATTACCAGCAATCTTCTGAGTAAATCACATGTAGCCTTGTTTCCCCCATTAGTCAAGTTACAAAACCAAACTTGAAACTATTGCAAACTCTTGTGTTTATGTAAGTTTCCTCTATCAAACCTAATAGGTAAATTCTGTTACTTCTATTTTAAACATAATAAAAAATCTATCCATTCTGTCCCAGTAACATTCATATCTACCTACCCCGTGATTCTGTTTATAATCTTGGAGAGCTCCAGATAGGCGTATTTCTTCCCTGCCTCCAAATTTTATGTGATTCAGAGTTGCTGCAGGGATAGTGCAGGGATGCTTCTCTGCTCAGATTTCCCCTTTATTCCCTTTCGTTCTCACAGTAATAAGCCAGAGAGTTTTAAAATGCATTAGTGTTTTTCCCTTCATTCTGCAGTAATTTTACTTAATCTACACCCTACCTTTATTTTGCTTTGATGTCTCTAAACCACCAACCCTGCATCTTACTTATAAGTTGTATTTGTTATTAATGTACATTTTAGAAAAAAGCAACATAATTCTTTTAAACTCAGTGTAGAGAAAAGAAACTCAATGAATATTTTTCTGAAAATAATAAAATTGAAGAAGAAATTATTTCAAGCAAATTATTTATTTGAATATAGTATGCTTTGAAGTGATGTTATATCATAAGAGGTGTGCCAAAAATATTGAAGTAATAAATAATTTTCAAATTTGTCAAAAAGAATTTAGGATAATTAGATGTGAGGTCCTGAACATGTAATAGAAATTTCATAGAGGCTATAATATAATTTTGTTACTTTTCTATTGCTGTAAAGCGACATCATGCCCAAGTCAACTTAAAAAGGACAGAGTTTGTTAGGGCTTCCAATTCCAGAGGATGAGTCTATGACTATCATCGCAGGCTGAATGGAAGCAAACACAGGTATGACATTGGAGCAGTAGCTGAGAGTTCAAATCTGATCCACAAATAAGAAAAGAACAGACAACTAAATTGAATATTTTGGGCTTTTGATATCACAGAACCCATCTCCAATGACATGACATCTTCCAAAAAGCTACACCTCCTATCCCTTACCTAACAATTCCACAAACTTGGAACTAAGTATTCAAATATATGAACCTATGGGGATCATTTTCATTAAACCAATCATAGTATGGTGAGAAAAGGAATATGAATCAAATAAAATGTAAGGGTTGGCTAGTGAGAAACTGTAGAAACAAAGGACTCACTAACACACATATTAGAATCAAGTATTAAAGCATTATGAAATAATTTCATATGCACTTAGCTAATAGCTGTGAGACAACTACAGTCTTCATAAGCTTACTCACTGAGGTATTTAATACTAGTCTGAAAAAGTTATAGGCAAACAAAATCTAGCCTGTATTAGGCCATTGACAGCCATTCTTTCATGCTGAGTCTTTCCAATCTTATTTGTACTTTGTTTATTCATTTATTCACATTTCAAGAAATTTAAAAAGTTGGAATTTTTGGTTTCCATTTTCAGATGAAATTCAGCTCCCTTAGATCATTTTTCTTTACTGGTGTTCCCTTCAACCCTGATGAAAAAAAATAAAAAGTTTTCTTTTTATTTGTCATGGTTCTCTAGTGGAATAGAACTGATAAAATGAAATATATATATATATATATATTACACACACACACACACATATATATATGGAAAGGGAATTTATTAGATAGGTTTAAAAGGCTATGGTCCACCTAGTTCCACAGTGTGTGCCCCTATCAACGGAAGGTTCAAGAATCTAGTAGGTTTTCAGTCCACAAAGCTGAAAGTCTTACTTGGTCTTCAGTACACACCAAAATCCTGAAGAAGTAGGCTCTAATGCCAGGGAAGGAACAGACATGCCACAGAGAGTGAGAGACAGTCTGCAAAGAGCAAGCTTCCCTCTTAAATGTCCTTTACATAAGCTGCCACGAGAAGAGGTGACCCAGATTATAGATCTTCCCACCTCAAAAGATCTGGATTAAAAGTAGATCGTCCCACTTCAAATGAATTCACTAAAGAATGACAACAATAAAATAATACTTCTTCACAGGTAGACCCAGCCCTTGGGTTTTTGTTAATTCCAGATATAGACAAGTGACAACCTAAAGGGTAGACATCACACTCACTGTATGTAGAGATGTTTTATTTAACTTGAAATAGGATGTGATTTGTCTTTTGCATTGAAGTATATTTTATTAATAATCATGATAATCTCACAAATTTGAAAATAATTAGGATTAATAAATACCAGGGAATAGAGGTGATTTTGTTGACTTCTGTTATTGGCATATTCATTATGGCATATTATTGGCAAATATATTTTCTGATTATATCCAGTGTACTTTAATAAAGTACAATCATTTTTCTTTTAAATACTTATTTACTTACACAATAATTTATCCCAATTGAATGCTGATACTTTGGATGAGACCGTCATGTGAGTAATTGCTTTTTGATTTTTAGGAACGATTAGCAGAAGAAATTGAGAAGTTAAGATCTGAACTTGACCAAATGAAAATGAGAACTGGCTCTCTAATTGAACCCACTATATCAAGGTAATACTAAGTTAAATTTGTGGTTTAGCCAACATCAAATAAACTTTCTCACATTTTCATTCATTCTCAAGTAACATAAGAGTCTCATATTTCTTGGTAAACAGTGTCATGTTTTAATCTACAAATTAGTTTCTAAATTCAGAGATAATTTTCAATTTGTAAGCCATCTTTGAAAACCTGTTCAAAATATAACTGAAAATCTTCTGTGTTCTATGTACAAGTATGTAGCTATAAGTGCATAAAGAATTCTTAAATTAAAAATAAGAGCATGTAAAGAAATTTCACTCTATTCCAAGAGGAGATATTAACATTTTTTGTTTTCATTAAACTATTTTTTCCTTTCATTGAATATGTGGGGTTTTTTTTCACATAAAATAGCCCAGTTTTGTTATGGTCTCTGTCTTTTTACCCCTCCCAGTTCCTCTAATCTCCTAACTGAATCCACCCCCCGAGATAAAAATATATAATAAATTTAATAATATAAATCTAAAATGAACGCATCAGAATAGGGCAAAGCAAACAGAAAGAAAATATACAAGAAATCTATATAGACACACAGACCTACCACTTGTTCACACAGTCAGAACTCCCATCAAAACACTAGACTGGAAACAATCATACGTAAGGGCCGTTGCAGGCCATATGATTGCTACTTTAGTCTCTCTGAGTTCTTGGATATATCAGTCCTGTTGATATATGTATGCATGTATATACCCGTATATATATGTATAAGAGGATTCTACTGTATTGTATTTCCATTCTATACTGCTATGGCTGCTAATTATAGCTGTCTCTCACCATATTCTCTCCCTCTCCCCCATCTTCCCTCTCCGTCCTCTCTTGATCCAGTATGGCCTTCCCATCCATCCATAACTATCTGTTGTATTTCCCTTTCCTATGGTGATATATCTGTACCCTTAGTCCCTTACTCTGTACCTAGTCTCTGGAGAACTATGGACTGTAGCTTGGTTATCATTGCCTTAAAAGCTATTATCCACATTAATTGAATACATGTTTTCACCGTGTTTGACTTTCTGGACCTCGTTTACCTCCCGCAGGATGATTTTTTTTCTAGTTTATCCTTTCACCTGGAAGTTTCATGTTTTTTAACCAGCTTAGTAATGTTCCATTGTGTAAATGTATCACATTTTTCTTTTAATCAATTGAAAATTAATATTGGAACTGGAATTACATATGAAAAAGACACATTTACTAGGGTTTAGCCATGCTCACTGTTTTGTCATACTGTTATTAAAGAAAGAAGACATGGAATAATCAGTAAGTAAGTAGATAAATACACATGATCATAGCTACATTTGACAATATTTTATGTGCAACTTAGTTTTTTCCCTATACATATTAAGAGACAATAAAATTTATTTGAACCTATTCTCTTTGAATGGATATGTTGCTCAGCCTATATAGGTAGGGAGGGCCTTGGACCTTCCACAAAGCAATGTTCGTTACCCTCTACGAGGATTGCGTAGGGGTGGGATGGAATGGTGTGTAGAGGAAATGGGAGGAGGGTAGGGAGTGGGAACTTGGATTGGTATGTACAATGAAAAATATAATCTAGTAAAAATTTAAAAAAGGAAAAAGGAAAGTTTTAAATATAAATTATGGGAGATTGTATTTGTAGAGCAAAGGAAAAAATACATCTGTATTATAAGAGGCTATATAAACGAACTCTTAATGGAATTATGAGGAAACTCTACTTGCATAACATCATATTATGGAATTTAAACAAACAATTATGCATATAGCCTGTCTTTCTTACATAATTTTCCAGGTGTAAGTGTTCCCTTTTGTTCAGGTATACTGTCAGAATCGGCTTAAACTGAAAATATATAAGACTGATAAAAGTATCAAAAATGGATTTTCTTTTGGTCAGTCCAGTCCAGTGAAAACTGCCCCAAGGCATGGAGATGGCAGAATCTAAGCCAGTTTATATCTATAATCTTTGCTAAATAATAATTAATCAACTTAGATTTATTTCAAAAGTTGATGTCACTAATTGTGTTTCCCTAGCTGTTTTTCTCAGTATTTAAAGCACCCACACAAATATATGTTGTACTTCTGTAAAAAGAAAAAAATATTCACCTATATGTTTTCTAAAAATCAGAGCAATAGCTTTTGAAACTTTTGTCATTCATTCCTTTCGAGAACTCCACTTCCTTATGTTTGGAATATTATCTCCACAAGAGCAAAAAGTTATGCCTGCTTTGCTAATAACTGTGTCTATGGCACTACACAGACTCTCTTGCCTATAGTATGCTCCTGGTAAAATGAATGATTGTCTAGAAACCCATGTTTTAAATAACCTGATAAAATATAAACTAAGTTCCCATAGGGTAGGTTAGAAAGATAGCTCAGCATTTTAAAAACATTTGTTAATACTGCAGAGATGAAGATTCAGTTCCTAGAAACCAAGAGGTTGCTTAACCCTATCTGTTACTCAAGCTCCAGGAGATCAGATTTCCCCTCTGACTTCCATTGGTACCAAGCACGCACATGGAGCACATAGATCCATGTAGGCCAGACACTCATACACATTCAGTAAAATAAATATTAAAATTTCACTAAAGAGCCTTATACTCTTTTCATAAGAACTATAAGTTACCACTGATCATAATATTTGAGTGTTTATAAGTTCAGTTTATTTTGTCAAATTAAGTTCTGTGGCCACAGAGATACCTCAAAATAATATATGTCAGTAAACTAGTAATATGTTCTCACAAAAGTGAGTGAGAGAATGGTGGTGGTGATGATGATAAAGACATAGAAATATCTGATATAACATAGAGTGAATTCATATAGTTATCATTGTCTAATCAGCATATCAATTGTATTCTAATATGCAAAATATTATTTCTGTATATTTTTTGCATTAAGTCTCAGGAACAGTGTTATAGAAATATGTAAATCTCAATTAATGTAATGAGGCTTCTTAACAGCCTGACACCATGACAGTCATATACAGAAAAGGTTGTTGGGCCCATGAAAATCAGTTCCTCAGTGAAGAAGTAGGTAGAGATAAAGCCATACATGTGAGGCTTCATATTCCTAGACTTCAGACAGACATGTTTGCTCTTCGGTATGGGAAGTCATGCTTCCTATTCAGATTCTCACAATATATTTTTATACAAATATCCATAATTAATATATCCAGGTTATCACATCAGCTTTGTAAATGGATTATTTTAGAAAAAGTTTGTTTGTTTGTTTGTTTTTATTTTTTGAGACAGAGTTTCCCCATATATCTCTGTAGACCAGACGGACCTCAAATTCACAGAGATCCACCTGCCTCTGCCACCCTGAATACTGGAATTAAAGGTGCCACTACTGTCCAGCTTTAAAAAAAAAGATTTTTATTGCACAATCATATCGCAAGTAAACATTTATAAAAGGTTATGATACAGTTACATTGATGACCCTCGCAAGTCATTGCTTAAAGAAATGAAAGACATTCGGCAATTAAATTTATTACTTTACATCCTGACTACAGTTTCCCCTCTCTCCTCACCTCCCGTCTGTTTGCCCTGCCTTCTCTCTGCTCTCTATCCCGAATCCATTCCTCCTCTGTTTCTGTTCAGAAAGGGGGTGTCAACAAAGCATGATACATCAAGTGGAGGTAGAACTTAGCTCCTCCTCTCAATGTTAAGGCTTGGCCAGGCAAAGCTGTATAAGGAATAGGTTCCTCAAAACCTGCCAAAGTGTCAGGGACAGGGCCTGTTCCTACTGCTAGGAATCCCACAAGTAGACCAAACTATACAACTGTCAGAAATATATAGAAATTTGAAGGCAAATGGATAGAACTAGAAAAAATTATCCCTAGTAAGGTAACCAAGATCCAGAAGGACAAACATGGTATGCACTCACTAATAAGTGGATATTAGCTATAGAGGATAATCACAGCCTCAGAGAGGGTAGATAACAACAAAGACAGACATAAGGGTTCCCCTGTGAAGGGGAAATAGAGGAGATCTCCTGAGTAAACTAAGGATGGGGTGGGGGGAGACAGGTAGGGACAGGAACATAAAGGATTGGGCTGGGAGTAGAAAACTGGATGGGGAGAGTAATGAAAAATATGTCTTGATGGGGGTGCATTTGGGGGTGAGGTAGAAACCTGGTGCAAGGAACACTCCCACAAATTGGCAAGGATGACCCCAGCCAAGACTCTTAGCAATAGTGAATAGGTACACTGAACTGACCATCTCCTGTAATGACATTGATAAAAGACATTTTCAAAACTTACAAAAAAAACCTTACATGGACATACAAAACCTTTCAATGTGTAAATATAAAATTATTTGAAAATTTAGAGTGGAAATGTGGCTTATTTTTTATTTTGAGAGAGAACAAGCTAAAAATTGACAAAAATGTAGAGGTCAGCATGAATTTTACACAGAATTTGTGCAGTGCCACCTTTAGACTGGCTTTGAGTCACATGTTTTCCCTAGACATCTATTAACTATGTTTATTTGCCAGACAGGAATGAACTAGGGCTCCAGTGGTGGTGAAAACAGAAGTTGTTGTGAGGAAACAGTTAAATGCTACCTTGTAGACTGTTACAACCATAAAATACCAAAATGAAAAAATTAACTAGAATAGCATGTAGCAATTAGACATTTAAGTTGAAACTGCAAGAACGCTAGACATACAAACATGTTATGAGGCCATTTCAGCAGAAACAACAAGATGGTCAAAGGCTCAGAAATGAAATTAAGTATAAGTTATTGAAGGACTTAAATGCCAGTCAGGTAAGCTGGACGGAGAAGAATGGTAAGGAGTAAATAGTGTGATTCTATAAAGTAGGAAATCTCAAATATAGAGGCCTCTATGCAACACCAAGGTATTATAAGTGGAATACTGATAACATGTTTTGTTTTGTTCCATAATTTTAAAATGACATAGAATTCAGAGAAAACAAAACAATAATGTTATTTTCTAGAATGACAAGTTGTAATGTTAGACACTCTACTGTGATGCCCAAAGAAACGTTAACCTGAGCAGTCATGGGTAATCCAGATTCAGGTTATTTTGATGTAGGAAGTTTGAGAACTATAATTCTGTCCTTTCACTCACTCATTCCTATGCTAGAATTAATAAAGTATTCACAGTCTAGAAGCACATCTTTCTGGATACATAATGGTGACTAAATTTAATCTTTTTGTTCATAAAATAAAATGTCTGTCTAAAAGACTAAATCCAAGAGTTATGCCATTTCTAAATGTGACTTGATTATTTGACTTTTATATATCATTCATTCAGTATTAGACAAGTGGACTTTCAGTCCATGTTCATTGCTATAAAAATATTAAGTGTCATCTATTTGAAGATGGTTCCTTGTTTCATTTGATCTAATTAATTATCTGGTAAAAACAAGGTCTTCCTTAAGTTGGGTTATCATCACCCACTAGGGCAAACAGCTGGAACTCATCTAAACTTTGTAAATCTTAACCAATATGGAATAAAAGTTTATCACTAATCTCAAAGTGGATTAAGGAAAAGGATATCATCAATCAGTAGAAGCACAAAGTTGTAGAACAAGCACCTACTGATGATGGACTGTGATTTCATTTTATAGGACAGCGTGAG
Organism: Bramus lutescens; assembly: GCA_001685075.1. Classification (NCBI taxonomy): domain Eukaryota; kingdom Metazoa; phylum Chordata; class Mammalia; order Rodentia; family Cricetidae; genus Bramus; species Bramus lutescens. The sequence continues at coordinate 90,215 of LOEQ01003159.1, read as the reverse complement.
TTGCTTTTGTTATCAGCATCACTATTACAGGGGCAAACTGAATTTGCTGTAAATCTATATACAGACAATGTACCTGACTATGTTGTAATTACAGTGTAGTTTATTATCATGTTTATTGAAAACCAACGTGTTGATATTTTTTCAATTGCAATTTTCCACCTATTTCATCTCTAAGCAAATTGCAGCATCAAGTGTGATTACCAAGAATTGTCTTCATCTTGTAACAATGATTTACCCAAACTAAAATTGTAGCTATTTGTCAAAATTCGATTATTAACTGTAAAGCAAGCATTTTTCTGTTTCTCTAAATTGGACAACAAAACACTGCAGGATAGAAAATGTTAGTAAATTTCTCTATAATTTTTAAAACTTAAAAGTACTGAACTCATAAGTTCAGATATTTTCAGTAAACACAGCATGAATCATTTAAAAATATAGCAATAAATGGTAGATATTAAGATACAAATGAATAAACATACAGAATGTCATATGTATGGACCTTAACTATTAATGTTAACATGTTTTATTGTAGTACAACATTGAAGACCACATGTACAGCAAGGTTATGTGTATTCTTAAATGAGAAAATCTACCACACCTTCAAGAATGAAAATCTACCCTATCATATGACACATATGTCCGAGAGCATAGCAAGAATAGCACTGTACATTCTGGAGTTTCATTTGCTTGAGAGATTCTGACCTATTGACAATTTAGAAGCAGGTAGTGGAAAATTTAATTTGTGAGACTCGGTATTTTTGTTTTTGTTTGTTTGTTTGTTTTCCAGAACGCACCTAGACACCTCAGCTGAGTTGCGGTATTCAGTTGGCTCCCTCGTGGACAGCCAGTCTGATTACAGGACCACTAAAGTAATCCGGAGACCCAGGAGAGGCCGTATGAGTGTGCGAAGAGATGAGGCAAAGGTGATTGTTTTCTGCTGGCATTAGCCATTTTAGCTATATATACATGACACTATTCTAGATAAGTTTCTACTCAAAGAGAGTCCCAAATGCTACCATTAATTTATGTTAGTTTTGAGGATGGAAAATTACATATTTTAAAATTAACAAGTGTAAGATGTTTAATAAGTACCAGAGCTTGTCCACATATTTATTTATTTGCCATTTTTAATTATGTGCAATTTTTATACTAACTTCAGTAATTTTAAGACTTAGGCAAAGAAAGATTAAGTGTTCCACAGTACAGAGCTAGCACAGTAATTGATTCAAAATTGGAGATAAATGTAGGTAATGAGAGATACCATATTTTAATCATTATATTACATTGCCAAGCAAATGGACATTTGGTATGCTTAGATTCTTGAGTACTGACATTTATATTTTAACTAACCTAAAGAAAAAATTGTTAAAATAACTATTTTAAAACATTTTTAAGATTATTAAGACTTTTAAAAGTACCTGTGAAGTCCTGTGCTGTGGGACAATGATCTGTATTCTGTCACTTGTATTTTAAATAATCGCTGATTGGCCAGAAGCAAGGAAGTATGTATGGGGGGGGGATCCAGCAGGAAGTAGAGGTGGGACAATGAGAATTCTGGGAAGAGGGAAATTTAAGTCTGCAGTAATGACCCAGCCACAAAAGAAGCAAGATGTTACTGTCTCACCGAAAAAGGTACCAAGCCACGTGGCTAACACAGACAAAAATTGTTGGCTAAGAGTTAATAAGAAACCTGAGCTGCTAAGCCAATCAGTTTATGATTAATGTAGACCTCTTTGGGACCTTCTTTGGTACTTAACAGCTACAGGGACAGAAACCTCTGTCATCAGTCCCATTCAAGATAAACTCTACTCTGGCCTTTTAATTTTTTTAATTTAATTTTTAAAAGGTCTCATAGGCATGGTATGTTTATATAATGCTCACAACCTCTCTCTGATCCAATTCCGCTCATATCCCCTACACCTTCTCAAATGTATGACTTCTTCTTTGATTATTGTTGATATAAACACACACGCACAAATGCATATATACAAGACAGCCTGCTGGGGTTCATCATGCCATTATTACAAGAGATCTAGAATACATGAGTATCTCTTGTATTAACATAGATCACCCACATAACAGAACATACATTAGACATATAAACTAAAGATACTAAGGATAGTATAGAGGAATAATTTCCCTCTCCTTCTATACCAATCCCAGTGATTCTCAAATTCATGCTCTCTTAATTATTATTAATATGCTCATATACATAAATAGTTACAACTATAACTTGCTGAGCTGTGTGTATGCGTTTAGGAGAGATCCCCTGGGATTGGATAAATTAGTAGAAGGCTTATCCCAAGTAAAGACTGATTCTTTCTCAGCAGGTATTATTTGCATGTAGCTCTCCATCAAGGGGTGGGAGCTTGTGGCATTCCCCTACCCATGTTGGCATATCAGCTGGTGCTATCAATGTGCAGATCTTCCTGAGCGAGCATTTTCTGATATTCAGTAGTGTAATAAACTTAAGTTAGTTATTTTTTATAATCAATGCAGCTGCTTATAGAAGTAATACGGCTCCTCTGTATCCTAAGTATATTTTGTTCAAACAACCATTTCTATGTATACAAAATACTGTTTTCTTTTTTCGTTAACAAGCTCTTAATGCTTTTGATTGATAAATGACTTTAATAGGTCACATGTAACATTTGTGGAAGACATGAAAAATATAAATGAACAAATAAAGACAAGACATTCTCAGTTCCTTTCTTCTTACTTTAAGAGAAATAAATTCGTGTCTTTGGTACCAAACTAATTAACACCACAAATGCTGCTTTAGGTCTTTAATCATTAATTTAATATGCCACAAAATGTAAATTTATCTTCCACATAACTCATTTTGAATGATGATAGCAGTGAAGTTAATTTTATTAAGAGCGTCAATTTCTAGGGCACTCTATTGAGATCACAATTGGCAAAATAATTAATCTAATGGTTACTCAAAACTCTCAGAAGAATACTTACATTACTTAAAAAGCATAAACCATGTTTGTGTCAAAAGTTTAGTGAGGGTACAGGTGAACATGACAATAGACATAAATTATGTTGTTTTTCAATACTGAAAGAAATATTTTGTTCAAATCTATCAAGTGAATTTTGAGGGAACAATTAATATGCAATATGCTACCTACTAATACATATGTGCTCATCTTTTCATAAGGAAAGTGTGAGTATGAGTGCTTGCTATAAGAAATAGCAGGGCTTGAATTTGTGAGGATTGATATTATATTTGGAAATCTGGAGGGGAAATGTTACAAATTTAAGAGCTTAAAAATAGTCATTAACTTGAAAGCAAGTTAAATATAAATCATATAGATTTCCTTCTAAATACTGATTTAAGTGAACAGTTGATAACCCCATCTTATAAGATGTCAGAAAATATTTTATTGAGCGATTAAATTAAAATATTACTACTTGGTCTGCATTTGACTGAGTAAAAGCATACATGCTTGTTTTGACGTTGCTGCTGTGGTTGTCAGTTTTCAGATTTGTTCTTTTAATATGAGTATCTGATTTCTTCACTTACCATTCAGGTGAAATCTCTTGGGGATCACGAATGGAACAGAACTCAGCAAATTGGAGTATTAGGCAGCCACCCATTTGAAAGTGACACTGAAATGTCCGATATTGATGATGATGACAGAGAAACAATTTTTAGCTCAATGGATCTTCTCTCTCCAAGTGGTCATTCTGATGCTCAGACTCTAGCTATGATGCTTCAAGAACAATTGGATGCAATCAATAAAGAAATAAGGTATCAATATGATGGTTTCATGAGTTTAGAAAACCTTAATAGTTAACATACATTTCCCTAGCTATTGGGATTGGCATCTCCTGGTGCCTTGCTAGACCTGCAGAATATCAGTCCCCCTCAGGCCTGCAGTTTGAAAATGTGCTTAATTACAAGATGCATCAAGGTAGGTCACCCTCTTTTAAAGAGTATATATGAGACATACAGAGTAATAATACTAAAGATGATATAAAAGAATAATTTTTATGCTTTGGAGAATTTCATATATTAGTACTGTATTTACATCATTTCCTCTCTTTGCTTCTTCCATTCAACTTCTCCTTCCTCACTCTCCTTCTTTCTCCCTGGATTCTTTATTAATTTTAATATATGAATATAGAGAGTGAAAGATTTATAACTATAACCTGTTGGGTTCAGTTAGTATTGCTTATTTATATATGTGTGTACATATGTATATATGTGCGTGTGTGTGTGTGTGTATGTGTGTGCATGGGTTTGTAATGACTAGTTGTGATTAGATCACCTACTGGCAAACTAGTACATGAAAAAGACTGAATCACTTTCTCTCATCAATTATTAGTTGCCTGTAGTTCTTCATCTAGAATTGGGGTCTTGCGATATTTCTCTTATACCCTTTGGTAAGTCATCTGGTATTATCATTTTCAGGTTTTATTAAAGGAATGATGCTTTTGAGGTTCCATTTGTGCAATGTTGCTATCATTTATGGGAAGTATCTAACAAACATCCTGGTCCTCTGTCTCTTAGAAAATTCCTCCCCTCCTCTATGATGCTCTCTGAGCCTCAGGTGAAGGGGTTGTAATTTACATGTATCAGTTGGGACTATGAAACCTATAGTTAGTCTTTCACTGCATCTGGAGTAGTTGTGACTCTCTGTAATGGCCCCCATGTGCTGAAAACTTAAGCTATATTTAACTGTGGTTCTAAGGATAATATTTAGAATGCAGTTAGACATACTTCTTCAGGAAAAGGTAGTTTCTCATCTAGGGTCAAAGTTTTCACCATTGGTTTTTGGAATAGGTTTACAATACCAGACATAAATTCCCTTCTATTGAGAGTCTTAAGTTAAAATAGATGGCTGTTACACCTCTTGAGATAGCTTGTCTTTGTAATCATTGTTGTTCATAGGTGTTCCAATTGGGTAGAACTATTGATTGCCTTCTACCTTGGCAGCTTGCATAGCTCATTCTGGTACTGTGGGAGCTACCAGGAAAGTCTTCAATATCAGCTCTATTTTAATTCATTCAAGTACCCTGTCCAAAACTGTTTTACTTTTTTTTTTTTTAGAAATCTGATATAAGCTTCAAGTTTAGAAATGCAATCAAGGACATTGGCAAAAGCCTATATTGTTTAGAGTCTATCTTGGCACCTGAGCAACAACTCAAAAGGATGTTTTCCCAAATGTTACAATTTTTTTGATAGTATAAGACATTTGGAGGGATCATTGTCACTTCCTCTTGTATGATGTTTTACCCTTTTGGCTTTTTGAGGGACCCACCAGGCCGCTCCTAAATAAATCAGACATAGAGACTTATTCTTAGTCAAAAATGCCCAGCCTTAGTGTGCTTATTTCTTGCCATCTTTCTTAAATTATCCCAACTAATTTTTGCCTGTGGGTCTTTATCTTTCTCTATTTCTTTACTTCTTTCTCTGTGACTTGTTCTGAAGCTGGGTGGCTGACCCTTGATATTTTCATGTTTTCGTTGTCTTGTTCCTTCCCCTCCTTGTTACTTCTTCTATTTATATTCTCTGCTTGCTAGCCCTGTCTATCCTTGCTCCTGCCTTGCTATTGGCCATTCAGCTCTCTATTAGGACCATCAGTCATTTTAGACAGGCAAAAAATAACAGCTTCACAGAGTTAAACAAATGCAGCATAAATAAATATCAACACTTTAAATAATATTTCCTAACACTCCAAGTGTCCTAACTTCTTTTAAACACACACACACACACACACACACACACACGATTTTAAGCAAACATAAAATAAAGCAATTCCCTATGAATTTTTGAAACAGCTGACTCCTTTTCTCTCTGTGTGTTCTTCTCAGTCTGCTCTCCTGAGGTAATTCTGGCACAATTATTCTCATGTCCCTTAGTGTCCCTTTTTATTTTTCTTGTTTCTGTGGCTGCTCTACGTCATATATACATATCTAAAGATTTAGAACTAAGATCCACAGATAAAAAAGCACATGTAGTATTTATCTTTCAGAGTTGGTGTTATCTCTCTCAGTATAGTGTGTTCTAGTTTCAACCATTTACCTGAAAATCTCACATTTTCAATTTTTTGTGATTTAGAAAATGTCTGTGAAATAAATAAGGCTGTTTATTTAATGGTTTAGATCATTCATATTTCTAACATGCATTTAGATACCTGTCTTCTGGATGGCTGTATCTCCTTTGTAGGCCACAGTTTACTCAACCAACAATGATATTAACAATGGTACCTACCACAAACAGCAATAAAATGTAGAGAAAACTCTAATACTAGAGAAAATATCCATTAGTATTAGACACAGCATGCAAGATTTTAACAGCTCAGGTTTCTCTGCCTACACTAACAGGACCATGTCTTCCATGGGATCAAATATCCTTGCAAAGATTCTTGGGGTGAACTTTGATGTTGAGTGTCTACTCAGCTATCTGAGACTTTTCTGTACCAATTTTCTTTTTTAGCAGATGCACCAATTTACAATTCCATTAGCAGTGGAGGAGGGCTCCTCTTCCCCCACATTCTCTCCAGCATCTGTTGCCAGTTGTTTTCTTGATCATAGCCGTAGTGACTGGGGTAAAATTAAATGCCAAAGTAGATTTAATTTGTATTTTCCTAAAGCTAAGAAAATTGGGGATAGAAATTAAAATACGTGGAGCTTTCTTAAAGGTGTGAAACTAGTTTTTTTTATGTACACTTGGCCATCACACAATAGAATACTAATTTCTTGTGGTTTTATTGATGTTTAATATCGTTTTAAATCATATTTTTCATTTAATACCAATGCAACATTATTAGTTGGTCTGGGCTGCTATACAAAATGGCACAGACTGAGTAGGGAAATAATTTTTTTTTCATGGTCTGGGAGATTACTAAATTCAAGGCTAAAGTTCTGGCAGGGTTTGGTTTCTAGTGAAGATTCTCTTCCTGGCTTGTGGGAAAGGCCAAAGTAATTTGAAGAAAAAGAGAGAAGTGAGACAAAAGAAAGAGACCAGAAGGGTGATCAGCTCTATCAAATTAAGGTCTCCCCCTTCTGAATTCCTTACCCTTTCATCTGCATATATGGCAGCAGCCCATAATTCCAGGGACCTTTGGGGTCTCAATGAGTCGAGGTCATGGTGAGTCCATTGCAGAGCATATGAAAACAGTAGTATACTTATACTTCCCTGGCAGAACTAGAGATTTAAAAGTAAAGTATCTCTTTAAATGACAGTAAAAACTAATGCTGTTCCTTCTAGTCTTAGTAAGCAATTATATTTTTTGGTAACTACTACATAAAAATACAGATTGTTTTTATACTTGTGAATGAACGGCTGTATTCAACAGTGCCTGAGACTTGCCTTTCAACTTGGCCCTTCCACTTTTCAAAGTGAAACGTTATTTTGTATAGATTTCTTTTGAAGATTGATTAGGTACTGGATAAATGACTCAGGGATTAAGATCATCTACTATTCTTCCAGTGGCCCAAGGTTTGATTCTAAGCACCCACCTTGTGGTGCAAAGCTGTCAGAAACTACAGGTCCAGGGGATCTGATACCTTCTTACTTTCACAGGCACTGATCTTGGACACTGTGCACAGATATGCACACACATAAAATAAAAATAAGTCTCAAAAAGGGATTCATATTCCTTCTATTTGAAGGTTAAGTTTCCACAGATATGCATTTCAGATCATAAAAGATAGAATATTTAATAAATTTTGTGTTTTAATTCAGAGATAATGAAACACATAGAAGTTGTGTTTTAATTATAAATTATTTTATAGTAGATATGAAAATGATTTATAATTACACATTGCACACAGAAGAGATAGTTGAAGTGGAAGTATCCATTGTGCAACTAAAGCTGTCAAACTTGAAATTCTAATTACTATATACCATAAAGAAAAAAGAACAGATATTTTTAGTCATAGCCAGCAATTCCATGCAGTTTAAAGTTGTATAACCTTCGAAGGAAACAGAAATGCTAGTTTGGAAATAAAATTTCACAGTAGTAAACTGAGTAGTGTAATGGGTGAAATCCAATTGCTACTAGCGATCTCATAATGCTCATAATGGAAAAAAAATTGATTCTATCATCTAGGCTAATTCAAGAAGAAAAGGAATCTACAGAATTGCGTGCCGAAGAAATTGAGAACAGAGTGGCTAGTGTAAGCTTGGAAGGCTTGAATTTGGCAAGGGTCCATCCTGGTACGTCCATCACTGCCTCTGTTACAGCCTCCTCGCTGGCCAGTTCATCTCCCCCGAGTGGACACTCAACGCCAAAGCTCACACCAAGAAGCCCTGCCAGGGAAATGGACCGCATGGGAGTCATGACTCTGGTAATGAGGATGCATCGAGACAAGTTTGACTTGTTATTTGTGCTTAACCACAGGATGTCTCCTCTCAGCTGGTTTTCTGTGCATTTTATTGTCTCTTTATACATGAAAATAATGTGTAAATGTCTTTGCCACCACAGCCTTTTGTAGTAGTTCCCACCATTCATCAATCACATTAGGAGTAAGGAAGCAGCAGAACTTATTTACTTATACTTTTATGGTGTTTTTAAAATATATTCTTAATGTCAGTATTATACTGATATTATAATTGTCAGTACATTATCAATCATTGAGAATTTCATACTCTGCTTATTTGGATATTTATTTTGATCATTTGACTCCTCACTTTTTCCCTGCCTACTGCTCCTATATCCATACACCCCCCTCCAAAAGCTCCTGAAAACCTTTATCTTTCTTTTTAACAACCCGCTGAATCTTATTTGTGATGCCCAAATATTCACAGAAAGGTGCCTTCCATTGGATTGTGTTTGACCTACACAATCTCAAAAAAACTAATTCTCACTCCCCCAAAGTCATCAACTGTCCATTGCTCCTCTGGATCCACTTCTACTCCCATACTAGAGTGCTGATTGGTTTGACCTTGTGCAAGACTTTTTCAGGCAAAGAAACTCATGAATGCAGCAATCTTAGCATAGCCAGAAGACAGTTTTGCTCCTGCTCTCCTCAAGCCAGGCTCTTCTGATCTTTCTGCTACCTCTTCCTCAATAGTCCCTGAGTCTTGTGGGAGAAGTGATATAGATGTCTCCTTTGAGACTGAGCACTCCACTGACACTTGCACTCTGTATATGGACCAGTTGTTGAGTTTCTGCATTTACAAGCATTCGGTGAACAAAGAAAAATTCCTATTATGTCTGTGAGTTGCACCAATTTCTATACAGACATACAGAATAAAAAAGTATTATACTATCTTTACCTATCAGAATAATAGTAGTTGGTTTACCCCAGGACCAAGCCACAGGCTCTTGGCCAGTATTATAGTACTAGGCATGCATTTCCTCCTGTTCAGCATGCCTGAACACAATCCAAAAGTTGTCGGTTACCTTCCTAACACTTGTATCACTATTGCACAATTAGACATACCCTGCCATCCTATCATTATTGTAGCTCACAGGGCTCACAAATGGTAAGACTGCTGATGCATTCTTCTTATAACATAACAAATAGCACTTTTACTACTTTAAATGCTAACAATAGGAGGAAACTTCCTGCTAGTACCAACCTGCTTACTCCAAGTCGTGTGACCAAAATGTGTGATGTCTTGAGCAATAAATTCTTATCATCAAATTCCAGTTTACAACTCATAACAATGGCACTAATCTGCATACTTTTGGATGTCTCTAGAACATCACCAACCAACAACTCAAAGGGAGGTACCCAATACCTGGCACTGAGTTTTACTTGATAACCTATGTCTTTAAGGAAGAGTATTATCCCATCTGTGAAATTCCAATTAAACTATTTATAGGAATACATATACATGTTAAAGAAAAATATAAAATTCTATGTTTTGGCATGATGTTTTAAAACATCATTATGTTATTTATCCCTCTGTCACCCCTTCTGATTCTATCTTTCCACAATGCCCTTCTTCATCCCTTTATATTCTCCAACATCATCTGTCAACCTCATAATAATAGCTAATCATGATAACTTATGTGTGGCACTTTAGTGCATAAGATAACTCTTGAAAGGAAAATAGTGATTGAAATATTTGTGCCAGAAAAGCAATGTATGTAATCCAGGAAGTTTTTATCACTCAATAAAACTCTGTTTCTAACTTCAGTGTTTTTATAAAGATCTATAGTAAGATGGTCTTTAATCTACATAAAATGTTGGGGAAAAATAACCTTTTTGGAAAAAGTTAAAGTTCAAAATTTATATAATCAATATTAGGATGGTTAAAAGGTATAAATTCAGGAAAGCATAGAATGAAGAAAAATGACAGCTAGGTTATAGATACTAACCAAACTGTAATTATCAGATGGTAATTATTAATTAGTCCTTTTTATGCTTCTTTTTATTACTGCTTGTCACAGCCAAGTGATCTAAGAAAACATCGGAGAAAGGTACTGTTAATAACTTCTATATATTTATTACTTGAGTTTCTTTTTTTCTATAAAGCATTAAAGCTACTATTTTCAAAAATATTTTACTAGTATAAAATACAAATATTGTTGTATTTATGTGTTATTTAGTTTTAAATATGATCCAAAGAGCAAATATTTTTAAATCACATTGTTTCTGGCTTCTAGGCAAAGATTCAGTTATGAGAATTAACTCATAGGTGTCACCCATGGCAGAGTGGGATATCATAAGGTCAATATTATAACAGCACTGGTTGTTTTCAGTTTTTTTGTTAACTGTGTATTGTTTCTAATGTTGGATTTATTATTACTTGGTGATGATGAGCCAACAGATCTTGGTACACCTATGAAGAAAAGTATAACAATTCTTTAATAGTTTCAAAAGAAGAGGGGACATGCCCTGAGAAATTTGCAAAAGGTAGCCAAGAGGCATGACTAAGATGAAAACATAGCTGCTTGGGGTTGTTTTGAGATCTCTTTCAGAAAATGAAGAAAAAGCAGGTTAAACAAGTTTAGGATTGATAGAACTAGTTCAGGTGATGGTGTAGGACAATTCTGTATTCTGTCAATTCTGTTTTAAAGAAATACTGATTGGTTAGGAGCCAGGCAGGAAGTATAGGCAGGGTAATGAGAACAGGAGTATTTGGGGAAGAAGGAAGCTCTTCCCCCAGTTCTGTCCAGACACCTAAGAAGGAAGATGTGACCTACCCCGCTGAAAAGCGTACCAAGCCATGTGGCTTACATATACTAGAATAATGGGCTAATATAAGCTGTAAGAGTTCGAAGAAGCCTGAGCTAATAGGCCAATCAGTTTATAACTTATGGAGACCTTTGTGTGATTTTCTTTGGGGCTTAACGGCTGTGGGACCTGGTGGGAGGACAGAAACCCAACAAGTAGGCCCTCATGTTACAATGTGATTTATGGTATCTAATATATGGCCCTCAGCAAAGTGGGGCATATCATTACAACAGGGTTACAGGCATCAGCTAGGGAGGATGATTTTCAGTCTCTGAGCTGATAGGTTTTCAAATAGCATTATTTATATGGTAGTTTACTATTTCTACATATTAGTTAGCCTTGAAGGAAACAATCTACAGATGTCTCTTCAGATGTCAGCAGGCAATTAGCTCAGCCAGGGTAAGCTAGTCTTGAAAGAAAACAATCTCCAGATGTCAGGGGGCAACTAGATAACTCGGCCAGGATAGGTATTTAACACTAAATCTTGAGACACCAGATCTTACATGCAGGAAGGAAAGAACAAAAAACAAATTTATGCAAGTTGTCCTTTGATCCCGACATGCACACTGTGGTACACCTAAGACCACAAGCACACACACGTGCATGCGTGCACACACACATACAGAGAGTGAGAGAGAGAGAGAGAGAGAGAGAGAGAGTGAATTTATATAGAGAAAAGAAGTTGACTGAAAACAGTGACCACTTTCTTGATTATGAAACAGAAATCAAGACACTAATTACACCATGAGTGCAATATGAGAGGCAATGAACTTGACTCAGAGTCACAAAATCCCATCTAATCTTATAAATATGAAGAGCAAAGCTTTCTGCCAAAGGATCTCAGATGGGACAGATTTCAGAGGTACAGCAGATCCTCTGACTTACAGCATCTTCTGGATGAGGAGCTTGGGGGCTGTGGAGATGACTCAGCCATTGAGAACACCTACTGCTCTTAAAGAAGACTAGAGTTTGGTTTTCAGCACTTACATGATGAGTCACAACATCCATAATTCTATCTCCATAGGGTCCAATAACCTCTTCTGGCCTCCGTACATTCATATACGCAGAGAAAATGTTTATACATGTGACACAAAAATAAATAAACCTTTAATTTTTTTAAAGAAGATTTGGCTGTTGGTATATGCTAAAGCATATCTGAATCCAGAAAATATCATTAATTATTTCCTTAAAGAAAGCTATCTTACAACTGCACAAATTAAATTGGTGGATATTTCTTTTTTTAGTTATGACCTATCTATAGAAATAATATATATATAAAACTACATAGTACATATATACATATATAAAATATATGTATATATAATGCATATATGACTATAAGGTTAACTTAACACTCTAAGTTGGCTCTAAGCAATAAAATTTACCCTTACATAGTCCATCAGATTTTGACTTTCTCCACCTGTTGTAAAAAATCTAGGACAAACATGAATTTAGAAGAAAATATCAAAGATAATAGTGTTTTAAAATTTGGTCTTATAAGAAATAAAAAAATAGAGTGAAAAATTTCGCATAGAAAAATGTTGAGCAATAGAAGTCACAAAAAGAGGACCACTGACCAAGGACTGCTGTGTGACCAGTTAAATAATTATATATTTGATCTCACTTACATATCAGAAGAATGAATTAAGGATAAACATAATTACATTAATTTTATTAACTAATTGCAAAGTCTTTCTACAACAAAGCCTAGGATCCATTTGAGTCTGGTATTTGAACCTGGAAAGGTTATAGTCTGATGGTGCACAGCAGTGTATTTTATATGAAGATGTTTCAAGAAAAAAAAAGAATGTGAAGTAGAAATGACTCTTCTTACTAAGAACAATTGTAGAAAAGAACTATGGTTAGATCATGAAACTGTGAAATTACTAATTAGTTAGTACCTGAGCTATGCTCAAAGAGTTATGAATGTTTAGAAATCTGATTCTCTCATCACACTGGAGCCATGTTGGAAATAATTACTGAAAAGACTCTTAAGATAGGATATGGGGTTGAATTGAGGGAAGGAATTATATTCAGGACCCTCTCTGAACTGTAAGAGAATTATAATCCAAGGAGAAAAATGACTGGGAAGAAACAGCATTAAGTTCCAGGAATGCATGAGGTCTTCATTGTATATAACAACCTCCGTATATAGTATACTCAATGTAGAAACAAGTAAGGCATTTCTGCAGAATACATCATGCTGTGGCAACATAAGAACCTCTCATGTGCATTCCCAGAATAATGCCTTCATAGCAGTTTTTCCATAACTTGATTTCTCTAAATAAACTGTGTTATGCAATGGTAACTGATTTTTGCCAAGTTATTTAAATCATCATTTTGTTATTTCCCTCTCTGATTTTAGAGTAGTTTTATAGGTTCTGAACAACATTATTCTTGATCAACATGCTTTTCATCTTTTCTGTTATTTTTGTTCTGTGCTTATTTTCAAAATTTCCCATCACCCATAGTGAAATCAAACAATCTTCAGGAATTATGTTCTTACTTTTCATTTTTCTCCCTAGAAAAGCATTTATCTTTCTTATAACCCACTGCATATTTTAAGCATTTCTCATGAGATCCTTTCTAGGTATAACATCCCTTCTTCCAGTACATTTTCTGAAAAGTGTTTAGGGATTTTTGTAAGGAACATATATCAGGGACTACAAGGGTGGCTGAAATGCATGCTTGTTTAATGTGAGAGGTGATGGATTCAGTTTGCAGTCCTGAAAATAAAAATGTGTGTATCCATGTATGGCAAGAACAGCTCTTTCTAGATATATGTAACTTTTTACTCTTAAATCATATTTTTATATAATTAATTCATTAGTTTAAAGATATATTATCTTCACTCTTAAAAAGATATGTGTAGTGAATGGGGAGCAGGCCTGCTTTTCATCCTACCCGGCTCCCGCACGGCTAGCTTATACCCCGAAATAACAATACACAAATTGTAT
>LOEQ01003159.1:50649-75946 GCA_001685075.1 Bramus lutescens | reverse complement strand
AGAGTCATGGCATCTGCCTGACTCGGCTTTCTTTCTCCCAGAATCCTATTCTGTCTACTCCATCCACCTAAGAGCTGGCCTATCAAAAGGCCAAGGCAGTTTTTTATTAACCGATGAAAGTAACACATAGACAGATGACCCTCCTACATCAGATATGCAAATAATATCATTAATAATATCAATTTGTAAGACATACTTGTTTGTGTTAGAATTACTCTAGTACCCTTACATTAATGATTCTTGCTTTGAGGCAAGTTCAGTTGAAATTATAATTAGCTCATTGTATATGCTACTCCTGTTTCTAGATTGCAGTGGTGGAAGAAGACGGACGGGAGGATAAAGCAACAATTAAATGTGAAACTTCTCCTCCCCCAACACCCAGAGCCGTCAGAATGACTCATACACTCCCTTCTTCCTACCACAATGATGCCCGGAGGTAAGACTCAAGCAGGGTGCACTTTAAATATTCTCTTCCCCAGATTCCTCCTCTTCCATCACTGTTGTCAAACAAACTGTTGTATTATTCATTTAAAAATAAGACTCAAGAGATGTCTCAATTGTTCAGAGTACTTACTGCTTTTGCAGAGGACCAGAGACTATTTCTTGGCACCTACTTCATGCAGCTCATTAATGCTTCTTAATTCCACATCTAAGGGATCCAACACCCTCTACTCACACCTGCACTCATGTGCACAAGACTCACACACAGACATTCATATATATATGTAATTAAAAAATAAAATTAATGTGTCTATAATTTGACTTGAAATATAATTCTCCATCATGCACTTTTCCCTGCTCTCCCTTTTGTCATATCTCTTGTGACATATAAAAGTTTGCAATTATATATCAAATTTTGGCTTTTAAAATTAGCAAGATAACAATTTTATATCTGTGTGACCAATCCATATGTAAATTCCTCTTCTATATTTAGAAGACATTTCCTATTATATTTATGACTAATGATAGAAATTACAGGATTTCTGGGACAAGACTATAAATGTGTAGTGTATTGTAAGAGAAAGTGAGATCTAAAAATCTATTCCTGGGCTTCTTTTGTCACATATCTATGCTACTGCACTGATTCTAAGTCCTCAGGTAAGAAAAGCTTAGCATAAAAATGAACACGCAAAAATATTTTTTAAAAACACTAAGGAAGCATTTGATATGCCATAAGCTTCTTCAGTGTCTTATCCAAATGGTTAAAACTTTCAAGTTGGTTTCTCTAATCAAAAACACCAATATGCCTCAGCATTCAGTTTACATGTTATATACCACATCTCTCCCTGGTTATCAATGATAGCAGCATTTCTAAACACAAGTAACATGTCTTAAAAATCAGCACATCTAATTAGTAGCTTCAAGACAAATGGTTTTGAAAAGTGGAATTTCTACACAGACAGGCATTTCTATCTATTTGACTGGTTTCAATTACTGCTTTCAAAATTTGTACTTCTTTATTCCTCAAGAGAAGAGGATTTTATATTATTATATGAGAAGCTTTTTATTTACGGAGGGTAGAGTATAGAAACTCAAATTACATTGGATGTGTAAGTAAAGTTTAAGAACTGCATAGAGCAGCAAAGTATACAATGCTATAGTATTATCTGGTGAACTCCTCTTTATAAGACAGTATCAGACACACTTATCAGAATAGAGAATTGATCAACCATTTGGAAGTCATTTCAGTTTATTTTGTTTATTGTGCATCAAAACAGTATTTTCTTGATAGCCATAGATCAGGAGGACAGTGATGAGCAATTGTAATGTGTTTTCTATATCTCAGTAAGATGGCATTTATAATAAATGAAGTTGTCTCTCATGAGCAATAGAGAAAGAAGGGTGGACAAAACAACCCCTATGAAGACAAAAGTTAGTAGCTTCAATTTCACAATTAAAATAATGCCTTTTATCATTCACTTTAATGTTAAAAAAATCTGTGTGGAAATAATAATTGACAAAATGCTCAATAAACAGATACTAAATATACAGATATAAATTGGGCTAAGGTGGATGATTAATTTGATGGTATATAGGAAATAGAGGGAAAGAAGAGGTCTGGAACAAAATAATGTTATTTTTTTCTACTGAAAATTTGGAGACCCATGGAACCAAGAAAGAAGCATTTCAATAACTTGGAGAAAGATGAGGGGGAAAGGGGAAAAATCACATTCTAAATTTCCTTGTTCCTCCTTTTTGTCACTTCTAAAGGAAAGATGCCTGTGTGCTTTATGGATAGAGCATCAGAATGAGCAGTTCTTCCTCTTTTGTGTTTTGCAGCAGTTTATCTGCCTCTCTCGAGCCAGAAAGCCTTGGGCTTGGCAGTGCCAATAGCAGCCAAGACTCTCTTCACAAAGCCCCCAAGAAGAAAGGAATCAAGTCTTCAATAGGGCGCTTGTTTGGTAAAAAAGAAAAGGCCCGACTCGGGCAGCTTCGTAAGTACAGGGTTTTCACTTTCTACTCCCACTGGGATTTGCCACTTCTGAGTGTCTTTGTGTTTCATTTCTCAGTTGTAAGTTTCTTTTCATACCTAGTGAGCTTTCAATTAAACCAGCTTTATAAAGCCAGTGTAGCTGACTCATGCTCAATAAAAGTTACAGTGAAACAATATTGTAAGACAATCAACTCTTTGGTTTCTTTGTTAATAGCAATAGCTGGACTGTTTAAAAACTAATATGATGAAGTTGCATCAAGACAGTTAATCAAGCGTTATTATTGTCATCCATATTTTATTGATGAGTAAACAAAGTCTTAGTAATTTTTAGGACAAGTAATCACCATTAAAGGAGCTAGAGAGATAGCTCAGTTGATAAAATGGCAAACAAGTAGTTATGAGGACCTGATTTCAGATCCCTGGAACACTCGTAAAAGTCAGCATGGTGGAAGATGTTTGTAACTCTATTGCTGGTAAGGTTAGAGATAGGTGTCTCTATGGAGCTCACTTGACAGCTCCCCTAACTAAATCAGTAAACTTCATTGAGTGACACACAAACAAGAAGATAAGATGGAGAATGATTAAGGAAGACAACTACAAGCACATGCATGTGTACACATACATACACATACTTACACACATGTTCATGCACATCTACATGCTCATGTGCACTCACCTACAAGAATATGTATAGACATCAAACAAATGTCCAAATTTACCAGGCAAAAAGAAATAGAAAAATATGCTGTCACTTAGAACATCTATAAATATCAAATCTTAATTATGTGAACTGGAAATATTTTTGAAGAAAAGAGATTAAGTCTATACACCAAAAGGAACTATAATGTCAGACAAAATAACAATGGGATAAAATATGAATGATTCATAAATGCTATCACAGTATCTTGTTAATAACTCTCAGAAATAAAGATGAGATTAGCAGGAAGCAATAAAGCCTTAGAAATTTGGCTAGGATAAGTTATTTTCAGTTTCTGATAATACGAATACATGAACTAAATGACACTAGGTAAGCATATGATTATGAAAAAGACACATGCACATTCATACACTCATTCAGACAGAAATTATCAATTTAGCATTGAAATTTCTGAAATAAAATATAAACCACTAGCACTTTGGTATAATGGAATATCTTCTTAGAGACTGTTTTACGGGTGCAAAGAGACACCGATACCAAAGCAACTCTTATGAAAAGAGCTTTAAAAGATTAGACCATGAACATCACGGTAGGAAGCAGAAAGCATGACATGGGAACGATAGCAGAGAACTTTACATCCTCCGTTCTGACCAAGATGCAGGGAAGGGAGGAGACCTTCCTGTATATTCCTCTTTTAGAGCTCAATTTTTAGGAAAAGATTGAGCTGCTTCTGATTGTAAATGTTAGTAGAGTTATACAGATTTTCAAATATGTTCTGGGCTCACTCTATTAGAGAAACAATTATTTACAAGTAATGCTCCATCACCTGGGCTTAATTTTTTACTATAGCACCAAAGTATTTCTGCTTCTGATCTTAAGGTTTGGAGGCATGTGACAGTAAAATTATTCAAAATTACTTCCCTGGCATCCAGGCTGTTCGACAACACAAAGCAGCATAACCTATGGTGGCTGATATGCATGTATACATGTGATTGTGTGATAATCATAACTGAATGGGGCAGTTGAAATGGAACCTGTGGATTTTGATTTCCCATTAAGGATCCTTAGGCAATAAGAAATATAACATAGCAAGTGATGACCAATTTCTTGAGTTCTTTGTATATTTTGGAAATCAAACCTCTGTCTGATGTGGGGTTAGTGAAGATCTTTTCTAGTTCTGTAGGCTGTCATTTGTATTGTTTACTGTGTTCTTTGCTTTACAGAAGCTTTTGAGTTTCATGAGGTCCCATTAATTGTTTCTTTCATGTCTGTGCTACTGGGGTTATGGAAGCAGTCTCCTATGTCAATCTGTTCAAGGGTACTTCCCACTTTCTCTTCTATGAGGTTCAGTGTGGTTGACTTTATGTTGAGGTCTTTGACCCATTTTAACTTTTTGTTTTGTGCATGGTGATAGATATGGATCTATTTTCTTTCTTCTATATGTTAATATACAGAAATGAAAATCTATTTTTAAGAATGTCTACATACCATTCAAAATATTTATTTCTTTTAATTTGATGACCTATCATGGTCTTTACCAAATAATTTCTTATATTTAATATATTGTATAATTCACAATTGTATCATTAAAACATTTGCTAAAATAGAGATCTTTATTTATTGACATTTTAGTGTGTATGCTTATCTGAGGTTATATAAATTACTTTTTCCCTCCTAAATATTTTTGATTGTCCTTTTTACATAAAAATTTTATACTTATTTTCAGTTGAATTTTATAGTAAAATACTAAAGCATTAAGGATTTTTCCATCAAAATTACAATTTATCAGTATATCTAAGATATAATTTAAAACCTAAAAAATACACTCTCTTATAAACCTAAGCTTTGTTTTATACTTTCAGAGACTATGAATTTTTAGATCGGAATATATGAAGCTATGCTTAATTATGGTAACAAATATATCTACTCCTCCAAAGTCAGGAAGCAAGAAAACCTATTTGTGCAGTCTCATTATAATTTTTTTCTTCCGAAATTTCGCTGCTTAAAAAATGATCATGTTATATTTAAAAAGTTGAGTTCTTGAAAAACTTTAAATCACAAGTTAATTGTTCTTTTATTACTCTAAAAAAGTGTGATTCATCCAACAACCTGAAAATTAAAAGTATTTCATCAGCATTGAATAGGTTTGCTGCATCAATTTGTGGTGGAACCATGTGGACCAATAAAGAATTTTGTAAGTTTTAAGTCAATCGTTCACTTCATCTCCACTTTAAGAGAATACTTTTATTGTTGCACTCTGATTATAAATTATAATTTATGGATGGCACATTGGAAATAAAGTAAAAATATTCTGTCACTATGCATAATGAAAATTTTCAGGTTTGAAAATGATTCCTAGGAGAATTTCAGTTAGCCACTGGATGACTTTCCAAATAAGAGCCATAGTGAGTCTCCTTCATCATAAAAATCTTTCCACTGCATTAATCGCACATGAATATAATGAATAAAATAAATTTGGCCTTGTATCTTCACAATGCTAAATTGGATTTGAACAGTAACTCATGCGTTTTGATTAAAGAACCTTCTTACAATTATTCAGTTCAGTAATAAGATTATCAGGCTAAGAACTAATTTATATCAAGATTCTGTTTTAATAATATCCAGCTTTACAAATTAAATGTAAAAATAAATTATGAAAAACAGTAGTAACTAATTTCCCATTTCATTCTGTTAGTGAGAGAAACCATATCATAATCAAGTTCTCAAATTGCAAACAATAAGATATGCGAAAGCTGTGTAACAATTGTGTTCAATGACTGTCTTCTGATATGTTGATTAAATTTGGAGGATGACATTTTCTAAAAATTAAATTATGGTTAGTATTAGAATAGTATTATTTGAAGGTTTGCAGTTTTATGCTTAAATATAATGTAAATCTTTTCTATACATATATATGTACAAATGTATGTATATATGCCTATACATATATTTATCTTCTAATTGTATTGAATAACTTTCTTTGAATATGACTTCATATTTTTTTACATACAGTAAATATCAAAGAGAAAGTAAGGTATAGTATTAAGCCCTCATTTTTCAATATAATCAAAAATTTATGAATCAATATGCATCAGGATTTTGGAGTGAAATAAATAGTTTGTAAGATATGTCTATCAATAAATGACACACATAAAATTTCTCTTGTTCACACCAAGATTACTTATACTATAGTTTCTGACTCTGCTATTCAAATAATATATTAGGTGAAGATAATCTTATTAAGATCTTTTAGAAAGACCTAATTTTTTTTCAAACACATAAAAAATTCAAAGTAAAGGCCATCCCTGAATGCAAAAAACTTCTTATTAATGGTACAAGATTTAGCAGACTGAACACAGTGAGTTCCAGGAAGGCCAGATGCAGAACTTTTAAAAGCCAGCAAGGACCTCTGTGTTCTTTAAACTTGGGACAGAAGCATATGTCGAGGTTTCTCTTTAGCAGACTATTTCTGACAGTAAATGAGGGACAGAAGCATATGTCGAGGTTTGTCTTTAGCAGACTATTTCTGACAGTAAACGAGACATGACAAGCACGCTAACCAAGTATTCACTCTTGCTTTCCACTGGAACACTGAGTACTGTACAGCTGTCTGTTGGTATACATACATATATATTGCCTTCCACACTGACGCTTTTGAAAATGAAGGGACAGCAGTAGGTACTTCTTTTTGTATTGATTGTTTTTTTTTTTTATTTCAGAGATGTTGTATGTGTAGCTCTGTCCTTTGATGTTTGTTGCGACAGTGATCCAAGGGCAAAACTAAAAGAAAGAGTGTTTCTGCGTAGTTGCTCCAAGAAGCCTTTGAGACTTTAACTTCAGGACAGACAAATACCTATATCTTGATCTCAAGTCGTTTCTTCACAGGGGGTTTCATGGAGACTGAAGCTGCAGCGCAGGAGTCCCTGGGCTTAGGCAAACTTGGAACTCAAGCTGAAAAGGACAGACGATTGAAGAAAAAGTAGGAGATTGTTTTTCCGCATTTTTCTAATACTTCACTGGCCTTAACCTTTTTCTTTTGCAAGGACTTCAAGAAAAAAATAAATGGGAAATAAACCCACTTAACAGCTTTCCTGTTATTAGCACAAGCAACTCAGAATTCATGTTCCAAGTAATAATGAATTAAAATTAGAAATGAGTGTAAACTCTCCACACAATTTAAACTAGTGACAAAAAACATTGATTTCAAAACAGAGTTACATATAACATGCTTACATGTAGTACTGGCAGACATATAGTGTGCTATGGAAGTTAAATGAAGTTCTGATTTAGTCTGACAAAATGGGAGTGAAATTTTGTTTTTTCTCAGGACAATTATGTGTTTAGTCTTCATAAAGGAAGATTTAAAAGTAAAAAAAAAAATTCCTCTGACTGAAAATAAGCTTAATATAGGCGGGAACAGATTGTTTTGCATCTGCCAGGAAACGATAGTGTATCTTTCCATTCACATGTAATATGGAACATTGAAATGACTTGTAAAATTGGAAAGATTTTAATTTCAACAGCTGTTAGAGAGGGATTCCATGAATAACATATTTTTAGCAGCATAGTAACATTTCAGTGACAAAAAGTCATCATCCCGAAAGCATAGTCTTTAAAAGCATAATAATTTCACTTTTTTATCAAGTCTCCTGTGACCCGCTCCGTCTCTGCTTTCTAAAGGTTCATTGCATTGTTTCAATGGTCTTTATATTCCTCCTTTCTCCTGCCAAATAATCATCATTTCTCTAGCTATCAATTTGTGGTCCATTATTTCTGTTGTGACAAAGCACAGGTTTGTCCAGGTATTTCACATTTTGTCTTTTGTCTTGCATTCCAGGCATTTGCCAATAACAGGAAATTGCACAAGACATCATTAACATAATAATTTATTAGCTGGCAATTTACTGAAACTACCCAGACCCAATAGAAATGCAATCTGAAAGAAAGTCCTTGAGAATATTGTATCTTGAATAGGATTAAATGGTCTGTCATGAAATGTTTCTTATTTATGTGCTGATAACTTAAAAATATTATTATTTGCCATAAACTGCTTCCAATATCTTTATTTGTTTCATCCTTAAGGAATGCAATTTCTAATTTCATGACTATCTGTGGTGAACATTCTTCTAAGAAAAAATGATTATTTTCTTTCTTTATATTCTGGTTAGTTTACTACAAATAGAAAAGAAACATAAAAATTTAAAACAATCTGACTAATGGACAGAATTAATAAAAATATGGACAACATTTCATTTTATATTGACTACTCCACAACAAGAACCCAGTGGCATTATATATAACCAGTGCAGTGAGATCTGATGTGGTCAAATGCTTACATTTACTCGGTACTTGCTTGAAACAGTTATTTTTGTGTTACAGCATTATTATAAAGGATGTTTCATTATATATCAATTATCTCCACATCATGCTATTTCCAGTTAGTTATTCTCATTATATATTAGTGGCTCATTCTCAAGATGAAACTCAACTTTTTGCATCTTTCACACATTTATACTCCTGGTGTTCCTCATTCAAATTCGTGATTTTTCATTGGTTTCCTGCATTTACTCTCTTGGTCTTCAGAGGTTGAGAAATTTATTCATAAAATGTAGTGCTCATGCAATGTTTTGGTGTTCAGCATGTGAGTTCACCTTTGCATTTGTTGTGATGCTTAGATCTTACCCATCATCCTCTTTCGCATTTCACTGGATTATAGGTGCATTTTTCTGCATAACGAAAATGAAGATCTCTTCTAAAACGGACATTAAGAGCAGATAGAAACAAGAATTTTAATCTTTCACTTTTGTGTCTGTCATCCTGATCATTAAACACTCATTTCCTTTTCTCAGCCATCCAGCCAGTTATTTAAGACCTTAAGCTATTTGCTTAGGAGAACTTAAAAGTTAACAATAACCACACCAATATTAAACATGACAACATAGAATAATATGGATCAGCCAAATGCTGAATAGATTAGACAAAAACACAAAACAAAACAACCTCAATTTCTAAACCAGGTTCAATTCATCCAGATTTTAGGGAAAGTCTATGTTTGGCTACTATCTATTTTAGTTGCTTTTCTCATTGCTGTAACAAAACACTTAACATGAGTCATTTAAGAAAGGAAAAGGTCATTTTGGTTGGCAGTTTCTCCATTACAGTCCTTAATTATAGAAAATGCCTATTGGGAGGAGCAAGAGGAAGATGGTCTAACCACAACTACAGTTATAAAGTAATCAATACTGATGCTCAAAATACTTTGTACTTTTTATTCAGAAGATGTTCTCAGCCCTGGCAAAAGTACCACCCACCTCTATGTTTGGTCTTTCTATTCCAATTAACCTATTCAAGAAAATCTCTCCAATGCACACCCAGAGGTCTGTCCTCATGTTTGAGTCTAGGTTCCATCAAGTTGACTGTTAAGTTTGTTTGATTATAAACAAAAATAGACAGTTTAGATCAGATATCAAGATAATGTTAAAATGGGGCTTGCATATCTGGCAAATGCGCATACCAGTTAAAGGGCTGCTGGGCACCGTCTTCCAAAGTCTCAGGCATAAACCCTATGCCATCTCAATGGTAAAGTTTACAATTTTGTCATGTGATAATATGATATACTAAAGACAATAACTTTTTGTGTCATCAGTATTCTTGCATGCAAAGGTATTTTGGAAAAAATATTATTTATATTTTGCTACTATTTTATCAGATTTTTAATCTCTGCACTCCCCCTAATATATTTAGCTATTAGTTTCTCATCTGTCCATTCTTAGAAATGTGATGATAATAGGGGAGGACCTAATTCCCTGAGGTACTGGAGATTTTAAAATTTATAAAAACTAACAAATAATCATCAAAGGTTCAAAATTATTGCTTTAAAAATATTCTCATAAATTTTTAACTAATTGCTCTTCTTCCAGTCATATTTAATGTTAAGAGTGGTAATTCTTTGCATATTGTATATAAAATTTATTTTCCAATTTATTATTTTTTAGACCTTTTGGGTGGTCTTAATGCTTGAGGTTCTAAAATTCTTTTAGTATATACCTATTTATTCATTTATTGTAATGTCAAAGAACAATATGTGTGCTAGAAAGGTATTATAGCAATGACCTATATACCCACCCATTTGCATTCTATGTGTATTTTACATTCTTGTTTATATTTTCCTTCTGTGATGTTGTCAGATTAGACCATTCAACATATTGACCCAAGGAGTTCACATTTGTATTGTCTTTTTTGATCCCAAGAAACCTATTATATTACTGACTGGACTAAAGCTAAATATGGCTTCATGAATAATTAAACATATCTAACTCTGAAGACAATGTGAGTAAGCAGGTCACTTTTGAAAACCAACAGACATGTCACTCGGTGGATATTTATCTACAAAAACATAAGTCATTGAAATTATTGCTTAATCTTTATGGTTATTTTTCCCCAGATGCCAAAATTCTAACATTTTTAGTGAAATATATAGATGTACTTGTTTAAATTCTCCTATATCTTAATACATAATTGGAAAGTATTGCATGAAGCTTGACACACTAGGCTAGTAGTAATCATTTTCTTCAGTTATAGCATCACTGATACATTATTATTGCATAGTTTAGTTTTGTACATCCTCCTAAATTGTTAACACTACTAAATGAACATTGATTTTTGTATTTGAATCAATTTTTAACATGATTAAAATGAAATCAATGCTCTAGTTCAGCTACCAAGAGCATCCTCTCCAGAGAACTATCATTTTCCTTGGAGCATGGCAATCAAATTTAATCACCACCAATGAATCTTTATATTAGAAATTCAAAGAGCTCAAAGGGAAGCTCTATAGATTTGATTAATTTATTCTCATCACGGTCCTGAGGCTCCACTTCCACACATAATTTTTTATTATGTTTGGATATGCTAAACTTTTAATCCTTGGCATTTCAGAGGTTCAGAGTAAGCATACCTCTAAGCAAAGTAAATGTCACTTAAACGATTTATACTCTAAGGTACCACAAAACTCCATAATATTTTTATTCAATAAATATTTATCAAGTGACTATGTACCAATTTTAACTTATAAATGAGTTGTAGTCAAGAACATGTGTTCAAAGATGTGAACATATTTTCCCATCTTGGTGGTATAGTGTACATGGAAGGTAAACATCTGATCTTCGCTCACACATGTCCATTTCCTAGCTGTACTATAGAAATGGACTTTAGCTATATAAAGCATAAAGAAACGGAGCCTTTCATGGATCCCTGAGACATCAGAGCCAAGGTCCATCCAGATGACACTAAGAGATCACATTTCTGCACTGTGCTTTTAGAAGCACATCCATTCCTCCTCACTCCATTGGAGACTTGAAACCCAATTAAATTATACAGAGCAAGGACATGCTACTGTTGAGGGTTCATGCACACACTAAGGGTCCACTGGTAGACCGCCAACTCAAATCATCTATTATAGTATAACTTTTAGGAATCTTAACCCAGTATTTCTTTGGGAAAATATGTTCCAGTTTCCTACTAAGAGCACACAGTGTGGCTTTGTGCCTGTATTGAGAGTAAGCTATCATTTTGGAGATCTGTTGTGCTCCAACCAAGGACAATCATAAAAAATTTTCCTGAACCTAAATAATATGATACAAAGACTAACAGTGAAATACAATGCAGTGTTCTTTCATGAAAATGAAAGCTAAGGAAACTGGTAGTGATTTCATGTGGTTAGACATATCCGATCTATTTGAAGAATGAGAAAAACAGAAAAGAAAAAGAGCTAACATCAGAGTAACAATACGTTACAGAGTAAGCATCATCAAAGTTTTACGTTATCAAACATACTGTTGCTTTCAAGAACTATTTAAATCTAGAAAAGGTTAAATAATAAAGACTAATTAGAAATTAAACTCCAAGTTTTTACAAATGCTAGAATAACCTTATTTTCTAAATCAATCGTGTCATTAATTTTGCTAAAAAGCTTATTATTAATTTGACTATATAAGTCCTAAATAAAATGAGTGCAGGATAAGTTTGGCAAATGGTAACACTTCATTTATTCATTTCGTGTTGTTATATCCCAATAACTGTCATATAGACTATTGACATTCCCAATTTACAGTATGGAGACAAATGACTATGCTTAAGCTCTTCTGGTTACATGACTACTTACCTAAGTCACAAGCTTTGGGAGAGAATAACAAACGTGGTCTAGCTGGAAAGTCATCCATTGCTCTTGTTCTAAACTTATTCTTCAAGATGAAAACCAATGACCTTTGCGAAAATAGGAGATGGACAAATGGTGTGATGATGACTGACTGAAATGCGAAGTGAGGGCAAGGCACTGTGATTAGCGGGTAAAATAAGAACAGGTTTTGTCAAACTATGTAAGAGAAGATGCACCCAAGATTTTCGATACGGCACTTCAGTGAGCTTTGTAGTTATTCAACATTTATACATTTCAGTAAGGATCTTTATTTAATCCTGCTATCAACGGCAGGACTACTGTAAATGTATGTATGTACATAAATATTCACAGCTTCTCAGAGTTGGGAGTAGGATTTTTGTAAAACAAGAAAATGAACAATACCCAGCAAAGAATTTTGCATTCAACACAGGTGGTGAAGGGTCAAAATTCTTTGTACTAACTAGATATTAACTGGACCTTGTGCAAGGTTTGGGAAACATAATTGCATTGACTATCATGTGTACTCAGAGAAACATCACTGAGAATAGTTGGAGACACCAAGGCATGTTTTCAAACCCCAGTAGAAAAGATTGGGGATATGTTCAATGTGTAGAATAGAACCCAGTTGCTGTCATGGGCAATACTAACCAAATAAGTCCTATTCTGGTCTTTTGATTAGAACTTGAGCCAAAGGCACAGATTATTAAGCTGATGAAGTTGAGCCAACTCTAAGACTGCCACTGGTCATTACAGACCAGAAAAAAAAGTACTGACCACCTTGAAGAGAGTGTGGACCCTTAATTATATTCAACCCAGACTAAGAAATCATGTGTATTTGGTAGGATTTTAATAGGTGAATTAACTATTAATTATTCATTAAGAGATTAAACTATATGTTCTTTATTTTGTCAATGCTCTAAGATTCTGGAGTCAATTGCAAGATGAACTATACTCAGAAGAACATTTGGGTTCTTTTTTATCTAACTGATTTGCTTATTCACTGCCTTTAAAATATATTTCAAAAATATTTGAATTCAAATTTAAAATCTGGTTTTGAGTGAAGAGGAAATCTTTAGATCTTTAAAATACAGATATTACCTTCTAGTCAGTTTATAAACTGACTCGATTCTGTTTTGTTCCAGGCTTCTGCTTTGTTTATATTCTTTTCTGTCCAGAGTCCTCACTGTGCTCCTAACATTACTGTAATTCTTGCTGTTTACACCTCTTTTTAATCTTTTAGATGAGTTTATATGTTTTTTTGCAGTTGAGATTCTCATACAATATCAGTTTCTCTTGTTCCCAATTGCCTTCCTATAACCCACTATTCACCTTTCAAATAGATAAATTTACTTAAATCATATCTCTAAACTGCTTAAAATCCCTGTCATTCCCTGGAATCATGATAATTTTCAAATGTCTTCACGTAGTCTATATAGCCTCCTCACATTGCCAGGTGTCGACTTATCTCATTATCATTGCTCTGTTTATCATCTTGGACATCATAGTTTTAGATACTTATCATCAATTTATTGGTTATGATTTATTCTATTGCTTTGTGTACATTTCTTCTGCTTCATTTCATCCCTCATATTTTCTATTCTCATCTTGAACATATCTGTTCTACGTGCATCAGCTACCCAATAAGCATAGTGAGCACTGGAAATGTGCACTGCTAAACATTGTTCTGTTTCTTTTACGTGTGTTACTCTTGTATCACAATGAATCTTTGACTCAGAAACTGATTTTTTTTTCCATGAAATCTTCCTGAATGGTCAGAAGTTACATCCATGAAGTCACACCAACATTAGCTGCCAATACATGATCTAAACAAGGACAACGCAATAAGCATATTATGATTTAACTATAAAATGATATAAATGAATATAGTGTAGTCTGAAGAGGACTTCAGATGGCATATATGATGTTTTGGAGTATAAATAGTGGGTCACAAGCCATTCTTGGATACTGATTCTGAATAACCTGCATTACAAATTCCATTCTTAAGAGTGAACTTGCAGTAAAATTATATAGTCAAACCGGGAAAGTTGTTTTTAAAATTACCCCTTTTTATAATCCATACATAAATATATAACACATATTCCATTGTTTGATAGAATATTTAAGTAAACTAGAAACAAGCCATGCTGTAATTTAAACACAAGAATGAATCAATCAAAGTTTTTATTTCTCTAAAACTTACAAAATTTAGCAGTAAAAGCATAATTGGTTTCCTTTATTAAATAAAGAACCTCACTAATTACATCACATTTAAAGTCTGTGCTGACATTATAGGCTATTTCCCTATATTTGTTCTTACAGTTGTAGGGATACAAATTATTTCTGCTTTTGTATGACCTTTCCTTGGGAGACCCAGATAAGTATCTGTTCACCCCACACAGAACATTGACAAGAAGCAAATGGCAACCCATCTAAGTCTAGCTTGGAAAGCCAAGTTTATTAGGTTACATAAAGAAGTGTAGGTAACTCAATCATAGCTACCATCAACTAAAACGTCTAACTCAAGATGAGTGGGGACTCATGAAAATTTGATCCCTGAAGATGCTCCCCATGCAGCTTGCAGACCAGTGCTTCCCCACCTTCAATGCAGCCCCTCATCTTGTGATGCACCCCAACCTTAACAATATTTTTACTGTTACATCACAACTGTAATTTTGCTTCCACTATGAATCATAATGTAAATCTCTGTGTTTTTTGATAGTCTTAGTCAACCTCTGTGAAATGGTCCCTCGGACTCCGATGAGGTTGCGACTCACTTTGAGAACCACTCTTGTAGAGGTTCAGCGAGCCCTTTAAGATTGTGAGCTCAGGGCTTCATAAATTCTGTGAGCTTCCAGCGTCTGAGTTTCCCTCCTATCTCTAACAGGTACTTGCAGGTATGAAGGAAACACCTACACAATAGTAACTATGTTTCTTTTTGCCTTTTATTGGAAATAGATTTTGCCTCACGTAATATATCCTGATTATGATTTTCTCTCCCTCTGCGCCTACAAGTTAATCCCCAGTAGCTGCAGATCATTAAGTCTTTGGAGAGCTAGATTTTTCAGTTTACTGATTGGCATGCCATCATATTATGGAATCATAGTTTTACACTCAAAAGATTCTCCCTTAAAATTTTACATTCTATGTAAACACATACATGTGCAAACATACAAGGGTGTGTCCTGTAAATTTTACATATTCTAAACTTGAATTTGTGGATTGATTTCCTTAAGTTTCTTGGCAAACAAATAAGCTAAATAGTAGTACAAATAAATATTTCAAAACGTTTTAAAAGGACTCTAAAGAACTGCATTCACTTGAAGCCTTTATTAACAAACAAAAGTTATTTAGAATAATGTGATGATGAATATCTGTAACTTCTAGACCTTTTGTTTTTCATTAGTAAGGCTCACTAGGCACTAGATCCTACTTACTGTTCTGAACTCACCCATTCAAGCATATCATTTTCTACTAACCATAGTCTTATTACAATTTAGAGCTTTTTAAAATGTCATTTTTTCCATAGTCAGCATCCTTTTTCCTTCCTCTATTTTCCCTCTTGCTGAATATATCCAATTTCAGTAAAATTAGAAAAACAAACCTTAAATTTCTTACTCCACTTTCATGCAGTCGTATTTATGAGTAATGTCTACAGCCATCAATGAATCTGCATTAACTACTATGTAGCTAGGACTGTCTGAGCTGCAGAGAAAGTCTCTGTAGGGAAAATGTAGCACATTCATTAGTGGAGATTGCCCTACCTCCTAGGATAATATTTTTCTCTCCCTGATATTCTTTCCTCTTTCTTCAATTCTTGTTGGTGAGTCTATTCTGCTCCAATCACGCAACATGCATCTTCTGCTGATCAGTGAGTCAGTGAAAGAGGCAGCGACACAGAGAGAAAATACCACCAGAGAACAGTTTCTACCATTATACTAAGCCATTTTTGATTAATTCCTTCAAATCTTATCTCATCTTTAACTAGATGGAAACATCTAACTCTTGCAAATCTAAAAGATAGAATATAAATGATCCTTAAAAAAGCGCCAACAGTAAGTTTGAGTGCATGAATGAATCAATCAAAAGTGCAGTCTTTATTGCACTCATCGATTTAAACTACTATTCACTAGTGTCTGAACCTGTGCTTAATAAAAGCTTTAAAATATTCGTGACTCCCTAACTTGAACCAAGAAAAAGAGACTTGTTGAATGAGCTGCTTTACTTCAAATATTCTAATCCATATTGGACGGTTTTAAAGAAAAGCATGGTCAGAATTTGCTAGCAGATTATGTAGTCCCAAATGAGACAATTGAAATGGTTAGTCCACCCTTGAAATAATACATGCACACACTCATCAGTGCGCGCGCGCGCGCACACACACACACACACACACACACACACACATCATGTGGTAAATGTTGGGACTTAATGTAAACTGAAGTTTTCAAAAATATATGAATAATTAGATTTGTTTTTTTCTTCTTTGACAATTACATCCCATGATCCATAACTTAAGAAAGCATATTCCTAATAAAATTTCTTTTGTTATTATCATAGCTCAGACACAGTAGAATAGATATTAAGATAATAATGTTTTTAACTTAATTTTAACAAAAATGTGTAGGAAAGAGTGAAATGAGTTTTATAAAGAAAAAATAAACATGTAGAAGAGGAACTTCTCTATTACTACATATTATCTCCTAATTAAACTACTTTCACACAATCTCTGAGTCATTTTTCATTTTTGTCTATCCATTTTCATGCTTTTCATAATATATTTCTGAGTTTAAATATTTGACATTCTGAAATAATATAGCAACTCAGAACTCATTGACTATGGAAGTGAAGAAATTTCACGATATTGATTATAAGTCAAGCAATAAAGATAACTTCACAGAACAGATTTCAGTATAAGTTCTTACCATTCCTTTGTTCAAATAAAGGTATTTTTACATGAAAAAATATGAAATAAATATAATATATTGTTAAGAAAAAAATTTTGAGCTATGAACTTGACTTTGAGATTTGTTTCATGCTTTTGTAATAATTTATTTTTTATTTTGTATTGCAAAAGTTTTTATATTACTGTAATTCCTAATAATTTAAAGTATTACAAATGAAATGTGATACAATTAATGTTTCCCTGTGCCCAAATTTAATCAACAAATGTATTGGAAAATGAGGAATCATTCACAGTCAGAGTGAGGATGATTACTCTGCTCACGGTCACAACCCATCCCAGATGAAATGGTCAGGTTTCCTGGAAAGCTCAGAGTTTGCACTCTGTCTCATTTCCAAATTTATCACACAGATGTGCTGGTAAGCAATCTAGTTAAAAAGTATAAAGTATCCCTTTTACGTCATACCTTATTTCTTTTCTATATGTGATGTGGAAAATCTGTGACTTCAGTAACTTAGGAAGTTGTTTTGCCAACTTTTAGACATTTACGTTTTGGTTTATAAGAAAACTTAAGGAAATTGTTGCAGTTGTACTGGAACTGAGGCCAAAGAAAATGCATTTTCTCAAAGTCCCCCTTGTTTCTCTGAATGAATGCTATTGGAGGAGGCATGTGCAGAGTGTTTACTACACATCAAGTTTTTCTTTATGATAGTTTTGCAATGTAGAAGGAAATGATTTACTTTGCTTAATTTCTGAACTAAGAATTTCTGCCTCATATTTTGTTATATTGAATATAGTTTATGGATTGTAGCAATGGTTTCTTTTCTATGAATTGTTTATTGTTTGCATAGAAATTTTAAAATAATATTCTCATTGATTTTTGTTGAATTATTTAACTTCCATATTTTCTAAATGCCTCTACTACATCCAGGAAGCAAGTGGTTAAGTTCAAAACTAAGTTTGAATGAGTTCAGTTTTGTGATGATCCAGATACAGATAAATCACCCAATTAATGTTTTATAAGCAATGTTTGCAAATATCTGTTCAAGTAACCAAGTCTCCCATAAAATCCATATAATTGGCACAGGTTTAATATTTTATTGCACATATACAAGAAAATATAATAAGACAGGAGAAGCTTAATCAAGTTGTTTTACACATCCTTCAGTTGTTAATACAGGTGCACATGTCTTCTTACAGCAATAATTATTGTAAATCTTGTTAAAATAAAAATTCTGCATCTGTAATGGACTTTACAATTTTTTTCTTATAGTAGATAATGATGAATAAAGCACCTTTTAACAGTTTTGACAAAGTATGTATGAAATTTGGAGCCCAATTTTCCTGGCCCTCCAATAAATGCCTTCTCCACTTAAGGTGTGCTTTTCTGCTTCACCATTTTTTCTTGAGTTTAAACGGTGGCCTTGATAGGTGGTAAGCTGTTCTGTAAGGCATTTTTCCTATTTATAAAATGACACATTTGTGGTCACAGGTAAGGAATGTTCTTTGCTTTTTTCCTGGGATGTACTAGAGGCTAAGAAAATTTGGCCCTGCATGTTTCAGAGTGACTCATACTAAATACAGACTTATTGGTCAACCGTCAGATGTGCCTGCAGCCTGAGCAGACTTGTGGATGTAGTGTGTATCATGATGGAATAAACACAGTACTACCACTACTGAAATGGTTTCTAAGACACCATGTTGTGCTGTCATGAGATTTCTCACTTCTGAAATGATGCTATTGTTTGATTCCATGCCTTTCTTTGGATTGAAATGTATCCATTAACATTTGTGTGCTTTTCTTTTCCATCCATCCTTCTCCATCTCATGAAAAGCACACCGGGGTAAGTTGACTCACAATGGCTGCTGAACATGTTGGTTTTCAGCACCATCTTTTTTGTTTGTTTGTTATGTTTTCTTTTTAGCACTTCTCTTTTCAGTTGTAACACCAACTGCACTGCCTCTGACCTAAAATGAAATTCACAATGTCCACCCATTTCTACACAGAAAAAGGAATCATTGGTTCAGAGAAATATTTATATTTGAACTACATTGGCATTTTGGAAACTATTATTGGTTGGTTCTATGAGATGCATGCAAATTTAACTTGCAGGCCTTATTGCCCTAACTCTCAAGTCTTTCTTCAAGAGTTAATGAGAGCTCCTTGAGGCTCAAGTTCTGCTTTCAAGATGAGCTTCAACTCTTTGTGCTGCTTGGCTGAAAATGTGCTTATCTAGGGCTCACAGTTCAGTTCTTCAAATTACATTCAAGAGATAAACTCATTTGTCAGTTTTGAGAACTCATTTAGATGGAAAGGACTAAGAGATGAATCTCCTCAGCAAGGCATTGATAATGGTCAAGGTGACCTAGCTTTTAGTCAAATGTATGCTTTTCCCCGTTGTTTCGTATATGGGTGATTATTTTTTAATGGTTCCAAATACATAGTTCTTAAGTAAGACTTTAAAATTTTAAATCCTTCTCTCACAGAAAGGGGAAATCACACATGTCCCCATTACTAGGCAAAGAATTATAGGCAACTAATGAATGGTGAGAGGAGAAATAGTCTTCTCTAAGGAAGAGCTCTCCAATTGGTGATCTAATGCCAAGTGATTGGCCCTGAAATAATATGTGTATGTATGTATGTATGTATGTATGTATGTATGTATGATCAGATACATATGTTGAATAAACTGCATATATATTTAGGATATTAAAACATATGCAGAGGAATGGGGTATTGATGGGTAGAGACTCAGGGTTTGTGTAACAGCTATTAAAGAAAAGAAAACAATGTCTTTGAGAGACAGGTACAAGAGAGGGTATGATAGAAGAAAAAGGAACAGGTAAAATGGTGGAATTATATTTTAATTTCAAAAAATTTTTAAAATTATTAATAAAAATGAAAAATGGACAAGAAAAAATCCTCTTCTTGGAAATAAAATTAGGGTATGTTGTCCATTTATAAAACAGGGCTTTAAAGTAAAAGTCAGACAGAATATGTACATTTATGAAGTATTTACATTAGAGTGGGCTCTTGCAATCTAGGCCACATGATCAGTTCAGTAAAGCATTTTGTTTGTCGCGATGTATTATTGTTCTTAACATAATTTTCCCCATAAAGATAATGACAGACTAGAGAGAAACCTCAGTAGACAAGAGCACTTGCTACACAGTCAGAAGAAGGATTCTGACAGTAGAACGGTTGGATGTCCTACAGATGCCTATAACACAAACTCAAATGGAGACTGAGGCAGGAAGGTGATGGGGACTTGTGAGTTTCTAACCTACCTAAATGAATGCAATCCCAGGTTAAGAGGGATAAATTGCCTCAAAGTAATAGGCAGAGCGTGATAGAGAACATCTAACACTCTTCTAGGCAATAGTATCACGCTGTTATTTACTGTTGTTTATGTTTACTTTATTGATATGCTCTGGTTGCTAGACCAGGATTATTTCACAGTGTAGTACTTGATTTAGTTTGTATAATGTATGATGCTAAAGAAAACATTAGTAAAATATTCAAAGCTGCATTGCAAACTAAGGTCCACTCTTGACAGGCAGGTAGCCTGATGGTTGCTGTAAGCTCTTCTCAGCATCACTCTCTGTAGCAGCATTTAATACCACCAGACATGTTTAGCCTGCTGCTTTCCAATTATTTGTACATTTCTAAAAGAGAATAACTAAAACAAACGAGATTTAACTTGCTAATCCATTTTGAATGACATATTAAAAAGCAATAGCAAGACTCTTGCCAACCCTAAAATGGGTCCCTTAATTAAGATATCTACTTCCCTGNATTAGGAGGGGGCAGAAGGGAGACATTTTTAATAATAATAATAATTTAAAAATTAATAAGAAATAAAGCAATAGCAACAACAAAAAAGAATGACTCACTTTCATAATTGTAATTGATTGGCACACTGGCCCTCAATCTCAAACTGAACTGTCTCAAATGTTTCAGGGCTTGTGTATAGCAAAACATCAAGCTATTTCCTCAGTATAACCCCTAAATCAAGAGCAGAAGAAGGTACAGTCAATGGGAGCATATAGATAGCAAGGATGGCATAGGAGAGAAGAGGCTAAGGGTTGGGATTTAAAAATCAGAACAAAGAGTCCCACTTGCTTGCTATGCACCCTTGGTGGCCTGATTACTAATACAACTCTCTGCACCCAGTAAGGGAATTAGTGAATACATATAAACACAGGAATGTGAAAATTGAATGCTTCCAAGCTGAGCAAAAGAGGCCTCAAAATCAGATGAAGCAGGGAAGCAATAGAATCTAAGTAGTAGCCGTACAATTTGGAGCATTACCAAAGCTTTCCAGTAGATCCTCAATTACAAACAGGAAGTAAGTGGGGAGTTCAGATCATGGTGTCAAGTAAAAAACGAAATCACTTAATGGGAAATAATACAAGCCCCTCTAGTTCTCAAAATCAGAAGTGGCAATTGTATTCCTTAATCACAGTCTGTGTGTGTGTTTACTCCTTTTTACTTGTTTTGAAAATTATTAAATTCAAAATAAATTGAGAGAATAAATCATGTGAATCCCAGCTGAAACTCACAAATACACCAAATTCCTTCAATAAGACTAGTTCCTATATTGCATAGCTTCTAGAAGAAAAAGAGAGAGTTTAAGTATGAATAATTTCAGAACTTAGTATAATCTATTTATTTCGGGAACAGCCATATATGTGTTATTGGAGTCTACATAAATTCTACTTAAATGTCATAGATTTCGCTGAGTATGAAAATGCCCAATAATTTCTTTCACACACATAATGTCCTTGTACTTCAAAAGTCAATCAAAATTGTTAATATCGTTTTGCAACTTAAACTTATGACACTAGCTATATATTTAAGTAATCAGTGTTCTGAAGCATCTGATTGGGATTTTTGACATCTTCCTGTTCAGAATAATTATGTTAAAGAAGATATATATTTTCAGCTTGCAGATATTTCACAAATTAGGTAGCACCATGCATCATTCAAATTTCCATGCAAGAATTCCATTCGCTCCTCCTGTTAATATGATATTCACAGAATTTATCAACAATACAAATTCCTTAATAATAGAATTCTAAATCCCACCCTCACTTCCTAGAAAGTCCAGGCTGGCATAGAACTGATAATCCTACTTCTGCCTCCCACATATGTAAGTTAGAATCCTGTGCTGCCATGCTTATACACAGTATGTTCATTCTTCAGTTGAACTCTGAGGAGATTGCATCATACTCTCTAGGCTGTTGGGTTTTAATAGATTAAGGCATTTACAAAGAACAATGCCAGCAAATTGATGGACACTCCCTACTATCCTATTCTAATGAGGACACCATCTCTGATACAGAGTTAAGAGCTGATGATTAGATTGTCAAATTGTGTGAAGATTTTCTACAGCCACCTGTTTTTTTTCTTTTTGTTTTAACTAAGTACTTACAATGGGACAAATGAACTCTCAAGACATCCTTTTTAACTCTTAAGATTACAGTGACACAGGTACATAATCACTGCAACTGTAGCAGCAAGTTCATCAATTCCATTTCTGTCTATAACCTATATCCATCATCCTTGACCAAGTTACAGAACCTGGTCAGAATTATAAAAATAAAGCATGCTTCCTTCAGTACTGTATAAAGATAAGAACCACAATGTATGAGAGTAAGGATGGACTGTCCACTTAGTGACATGAGCCACATGAAAAGAAAACTTGGATAATATCTTTTCAGTGTTATTGACAATGAGGAAAACACAGTTACCCTTCTTTTTTAGATATTAAATGTTTCAAGTTTGGTGGCCAAGTTGTTGGGTTTTTAGTTTTTCTCCTCAATTGCTCTGATTACAAGGAGCCTCTCTTCATTAGTATTCATATCTCTCTGTGTGTCAGTACACATCCAAGTGAGTTACTGTGGAGATTAAATTTATTTATATGTATGTATATATATATATATGCTCATTTGCACTTAGGCTAGATAAAGCTTCAGACAGTAAATGATGATTGATATCTCTTATTTTATGAGACATGGTGCTTCATTTATCTACATCTAAAAACTTTTGTCCTTTCAAACTACTATTGCATGTCATGCAAGAATATGAAGTTGCAGGCTCATAGTGAGTTAAGATGCTAGACAAACCTCTATCATAAATAATACATCTTTATGTATACAAATCAATTGACATCTTAAACAAAGTAAAATAGCTAGTTTATTAACATTGTGTTAATATATAAAATAATGAGTTTATCTGGAGAGGTCCTGTAATCCCAATGGGAAGAATAAACAATGTGTTGTTGCTGATGGATGAGTTTGAGTTATGATTGACAGTGGTATAAAGAAGTAAGTTTCTTAGCATGGTAAAAATACTGTTCATGGGCAGCTGAATTATACTGAGGTATTTGAACAGTGACTCATATTTGAGCATTCACTGAGGAGAGTAACAAGGAAAGAGAATAGGAGCCTGACAAATAGTAGTCTTTTAAAAATATATTAATATGTATGTATATATTTAAAATTATAATATAATCACATAATTTACCCCTCCTTCCCATTCAACTGCTCCAATGTATCCCATCCCATTTGTTCTCATTCAGATCTATGGTCTTTTTTTATAATTGTTATTGGGGTATATGTGTGTCCTAAATATATAAATATAACAAGTTCCATAAGATGTTGATCCCTTGAGAAGCTAATCATCCGTTGTTGTTATGAGAGCATTGGAGATGTTTGGCTCAACTTACAAAAATCTAGTATCAGGAAATTCGTGTTGGTAAAAGAAGAAGAAGAAGAAGACACAAGTGAGATGGATTTAGATGTCCATTGCCTTCCTCCAGGAATAATAAAAATCTGAGCAAAAACGCAGGCAATACTTTATCTGTTTAGAGATACCTTTCTGAATATTAAAAACGGAATGCAACCAACTTGGTTAACTGTTATAGAGGGTTCTTATTTTTTTAATTATGTAAAACACAGCTAAAAGTTAACACGGAGTAGAATCTATGAAAGTTGTTTAGACTAAGTGTCCCAGTTGGTTGTCAACATACTCACTTCTGTAATTTATCACTTACAGACTGTTCAAAAGAAATCTATAGCCAAATGTAGTGACATGCTCCCTTAATCTCAGAACTCTATGGACAGAGTCAGGCAGTCTCTCTAAGCTCAAGACCAGCCTGGTTTACAAAGTGAGTTCCAGGACAGCCAGGACTAAATAGAAAGATCCTGTCTCAGATCTCTCTCTCTCTCTCTTTAGAGAGAGACTAAAAGCAACCGTAGGAAAAGGCCTGGTCCCAGAAAATAAAACTCTCAACTGTAGGATGTTGCTATTTTTGTGGTGAGTCCTGTGGACTGAATTGTTTTATCTAGTGATAATGTGACAGTAAAAGCTTCATAATTTTAAGAGGAATATTTATATTCCTCTTGAGGTATATATTAATAAATATATATTTATGTTTGGGGGACTGGGATAATTTTTGGTAATAGAACCTGAAAGAATAAAACTTGTAGGGATTGTAAATGTTTTCCTCTATAAAGCAGAACTAGTAAGCTACAAACCATTTATGCAAGAAAGGAATCAGCTGGTTCAAAGCTAGGGGAGATTGTTAAAAGGGTAAATTAAGGCTGAAACCGAAAGTCTTTCTCCCATAAGTGCTTCCTGACAGCTTAGGCAATTGTTAATAACTAGATGCATGCATTACCTTGTTCCTCTCTGTGACCCATCACAGTTTTCTCATGTATGTGTTTTCACATGTATGTGTTTTCTCATAAAAATTTGAATCCTCTGAGGCAGATTCAGTTATGTCTTTCCCTCTACACTGAGCCCTAGCAGTGAAACATGAATGTAGGGGGAGGCTGCTTGTTCGCTTCCCGGCTACCCAGACTCCCTAAATAATCACACAGAAATCTGTATTAATTGCAATACTGTTTGGCTAATAGCTTAAGCATATTTCTGGCTAACTTTTATATCTTAAATTACCCCATTTCTATGAGTCTGTGTATTGTCATGTGTCTGTGGCTTAGCAGCAAGTTTATATGGCTTTGCCCTGACTCCACTTTCTCTGTCTCTCTCTCTCTCTCCCTCTCTAGATAGATAGATAGATAGATAGATAGATAGATAGATAGATAGATAGATAGATAGAT
>LOEQ01003159.1:36593-50623 GCA_001685075.1 Bramus lutescens | reverse complement strand
AGACAGACAGACAGACAGACAGACAGACAGCCTGGCTATATTCTGCTAGGCCATTGTCTGAAAGTAGATTATTTATTAGCCAATAAAATCACAAAAGCAGCACATATACAGAAAGACTTCCCAAAGCACATGCATGTGAATATTCAGACAAAAGTTAGAGGCACAACAATCAAGCCCAGGTAACATCATTTTAGGGAACAAGCTCATGCAAAAAAAAAAAAAACAAACCCTCTGGGCAGATTTTCTTTTTCATGGAACTTGAAATAGCCTGGGGAAAGAGGCCAATTTAAGACTACGATAAAAAGTCAGTGAAAAACAAAAGGAAGAAAAAGGAAGATGTGGCATAAATCACTAAGGGGAGATTGGCAGGCATTGCATGGGAGGTAAAAGAAAACGCCAACTTAAAGGCAGAAGGACAACAGTACTGGGTCATATCTAGACATTCAAATCTCAAACTGATGGACCTGAACTAGTTCTCTGGACAGAGGTCTGAAAATGAAGGCTCCTTTCAATGACAGATCAGACCTGTCCACCTTTAGGAAAATATGAAAGAAGGCAGTACCACCCCATGGTCTATTTC
Source organism: Bramus lutescens (assembly GCA_001685075.1). Lineage (NCBI taxonomy): Eukaryota > Metazoa > Chordata > Mammalia > Rodentia > Cricetidae > Bramus > Bramus lutescens. The sequence goes on along the minus strand of LOEQ01003159.1, from coordinate 50,043 downwards.
TTTCTGAACAAATATTGAATTTCAATTTTTAGAGATACAAATACAAACACTAATCATGCTGGTTTGCCATTTTAATATATTACCCTCAAAGGCAGTTATTTCCAAAGAAGGTTATAAAGTAGCAATTCATCATACTCATAAATTTTGATAGTATTGATTCACTCAAGGACAATCACCATAAATAAATTATGATAAAAATCAGACAATCTGCCTGTCTGTCTGTCTGTCTTCCTGTCTATCTCTCTTTATACCTATTCGTCTATCATTCTAGTAACAGGAAAGAAGGAGATTGTCAAAAAATTCTTACTTTTGGGACCAAGTATTTAAATTAATCTGAAAAGTCTTAGGAAAATTTAGGTATGGCAGATCAAAATACAAATACATTGTGATAGGTGGATATTTTTTCCCAAGAATTTTCTCTGCTAGTTGGTTTATTACATATCCCCAGAGTTTCATTCAGTTAAAAAAAAAAGTAGACACAGTCAATGAACCACCATGTACTTTAAAGAATGGGGGATAAAAAAAAATAAGGCTGGGCTCATGCCCAGGCAATAAGAATAAACCAGAGACCACGTCTGTTCACCCACAGTAGAATCTTGAACATAGTAAGAGCACCTCCAAGGGACCTGGATGGTTTGGGTGGAAGAACAGGGGAAAACCTATTTCAAAAGGGAAGAAAGGCACGAGAACATAGGAAGAAAACTTTAAAGGGTGTTTGTACCCTGTTGGGACAGACAGGAGAAATAGAATCTGATATTGTTAAGAAAATGTATTCCAATAGCCAGTGAAGACTTATTACAAGAATTTGAGGTCTGTGCCAATTTAATAAATATTTCTGGTTTAAGGCATTTGATCTGATAGTAAAAATGAATTACACTGGGAAAGTAAGAAGACACTGAGGAAGGAATTAGTACGGTTAAATATCTGTTGACTATTAGATGGTCTAATGAGAATGGTTATGCTTTCAGAACTTACACTGATCCTAACCCATAACCATCTGTAAGCATGGCAATTAATTATTTGTAAAGAGATTAGTAGGTAGCCAAAGCGGGCATAGCTAATGAGAAGAAAGTTTGGGAGGCGTTTGGTCACTTAGTTAAATTTTATTGAGTATGTAGCACATCCCTGAGCCTCTGTCCTGACAATCACTTACTATTTAAACCGCCACATCCACCATTGAAACATTGTCGTTCTTGACATGAAAGCTGCTGCAGATGTTTGACAGTTTGACTCACTGTCTGGCCTGTTTCAAGTCCCTTACACTGTCAGTAGCCAGAAAGACCTTTCTGTCATACACATCATGCTATGTTCCTGTACTTGAAGCTTCTGGGGGCTTCTCCTTATACTCCGAATACATTATTTACAGCAGCCTCGGGTTCATGACCCTGATTTACTCTTGACTGTCTTTCCATTTTCATCTGCCTCACCACATTGCTTGAGATAACCCAGCCTTGATGCTCATTCTTGCCTTCTTTTGTTGCCCAAGGATCTAATTCGACTCCTTTCACCAGAAACACATTTGTCTTTCTTCTCCTTGACTGGCTTTTCGAATCCCATTTCAACACAATATTGCTGGTAAAATTATACCTTCAAGGGGAACTTCCCAATAGACAAGAGGCAAGGCAGTGCCCCCGGCACTATTTAATTCACCACACATTCAATTGCCTCAGATTATTTTGTTTATCTGTAATTTTGAGAAAAGTTCTATGTAGCCCAAGCTGACCAGGAACTCTTTCTCTAGTTAGCCCAGGCATGCCTCAAACTCTTTTATCGGCTTCTAAAATGTTACAAACATATGAATGTGCCATCATACCTGAGTTGTTTATTTAATGTGTCATTATATTAATGTTTCTTTCTCATTGAAATCTATGTTCTTTGAAATAAGGGATTCAATTAACTGTGTTCTATATACTGCAAGAATATTGTAACATGCTGGGATCTGTGAAGGTCAGATGATTCATTGCCTAGCCATGGGTGTTACAACATTCCTGCTTCCAAACCCACAGTGAAGGCCAAAACAATTTACAAGTCCTTAAAAATCAGTAAAATATTAAAGAAGGAAGAAGGTAAGACTGCATAGTAATATGATACTATAAAAAGAAAGAGTACATAAATTTGCCTTGACCCCCCAAGGAGAAAGAAAAAATGACTGGGAATAGGTTTTTTTCATATGTAATGTCATGGGGTTCATGATCCCCTGGATAAAAATGAAGTGAACTAGAATAACAAAAATAAAATAAGAGATGAATATTGGAACAGAGTGGAGGGGAGGAGAGGAAAGAGAAGGGAGGAGAGTGGAGGGAGGTGAAGGAAGGAAGGGAAGGAAACAGAGAAGGGAATGGGAGAATGCAGGCAAGTATTCTCATGTCTTAAAAACCAAGATAGTGTGGCATGACACAAGGCAGCCAGGCATGTTTGTGGTCCAGTATAGAGAAGAGAAGAGCTCATAAATATTAGAAACGAGGCTAGAGCCCCCTCTTTTACATGACCAAACATCCGCAAACGCAAATCTGAAGGGAGATATATGATTTAAAGATAGAATAGTGATGTTTCCATTTGGATGACGTTCTTTGGACAACAAAAAAATTAAAATTGAAGAAAATGTCATACATGACCCATTATTTATTCTAGATGAGGACTTAGAACTCCTGAATGAGAGTATCTGGGTTTTATTACTTTTCATAGATTTTCTTTATTTCTTTAGAGTTATTCATTTATTTTTAAATGTCTGTGTAGCCAGGGGGTCATATACACATGAGTGCAGATGCCTGCAGTGGCCAGAGGTGTCAGATCCTCTGCAGCCAAATAGAGAGAATTTTAGGACCCACCTGACATGGTTGCTGGGATCTGAGCTCAGGTGTCTGGAAAAGCAGAATGTGATCTAGACAGACAGGCCATTTTCTCAGCCCTGACTCTTGATCTTTATACTAGAAATTTTGCATATGATCATTTCTAAGGTGTTCAACCTTTGTTCTTGCTTAAAGACCAGCAATGGGCAGTATAGGCTTCCTTGTGCCTCTCTGTATGTGGACATACATGTTAGACATTCCTGGATGCTCACCACAGGTCAGATCTTATTAACAAGTCACATGCCATTACAGAAATCTGTCACTGATAATAGGTTCCTTGGTCCTTAAAGGATATAAGTATTTAAGTATATAAGTAATCCCTTACTGCAGAAGAGAACACAGCTCTTAAAAATACAGAAAGACTAGGAGTTTTAATTATTCAAAACAAGTTCCCTCTGTAATTTATCCATTTCTATTTTTAGTTCTCATACTAATAACAAGCTTGTGCCTGTTACCTTCTTGTGAAGAAAGTTCAGCCAATGGCCTTGAAAGTCTACTCTAAGTCTGGGAACTAAAAATTCATGCTCATGTTGACAATGATGTGCTAGGAATCCATGGGGAAAAGGTTAAGTATTAAATTCTCGGGATAAAAAGAGAAAAACCAAAATATGATTCTTAGTCCTGAATATAGAAAGGCTGTAGTTTTCAAAGCCAGGTTGTTCTGGATGTAATGGTCACACATTCATTTTAAAGTCTGAGTTCCAGTTAAGGAGAGAAAGAACTCTGGAAAATAACCCCCTCATCCAGCAGTGTCAATGTTACTTGCTTCTTAGCCACTTTTGTTTTGTTTTACTTGATTGGTTTACTTTGGCCCTGGATATCAAAGGCTTTGTACATGCAAGGCAAATGTCCTACCACTGAAGTATGACCCAAGTCTTGATTCCTTGAGACAATATCATTAAGTAACATGGAAGGGTGGCAGGGATCATAATTTCATGATCTTCCTTTCTTGATCTGACTCTCAATTGCTTTCTTTGTTTAAACAGGCATATACAAACATTGCTTTTTTGCAACTGATTTGGCTCCCTGTTTTTCTTAACATCTCAGATCACTATTTTTCTGTCATTAAAAATTTCTCAAGTATGGTGATACATGCCTTTAATCTCAGCACTTGGGAGGCAGAGGAAGGCGAAACATTGAGTTCAAGGCTAGCCTGCTTGACAGAGATAGTTCAATGATAGCCAGAGCTATGCAACCCAAAATAATAATGATAATAATAATGCATTAATAAAATAAAAAATTCTCACAAGGACAATCATCCTCTACCCATTCAGTGAGCACCATCATATTTGTCAACAGGTCATCACATATTAAATTCATTTATTTATATTACAACACTGCCCATATTACCTTTCCAGGATTGATTTCCTTACAAATCATCATGTACAGCTATTTGTTTGCACATAACTGACACATCCCTTGGGTTATGATTAAGGAAGTCTGGCATTACTCTCATGTAGCATAAATCCATATATAGACCCAGTCAGTCACCTTCTACAGCCTCAAATTCATGACATTAAGGTCATTCTTGGAATCAGCCCTAGCAATATGATGCCAGCGGCAGAATCAAGTTTCTTTGTCCCATTCCTTGAGTTATGTTACTGAAGCTATTATGTTATGAGAATTGTGATTTAAGTAAAGCCAAAAAGTTCTTAGGAACCAGATTGTTCCACAAGTTTCCATGCAATCATGTCGTTATTTCTATTCATAAAGAGAATAGAACTACTCAGCACACTGGCTGACATCATAACTAGGTTTTCATCAGTGACCCCAAACTAGACCAAGTTCTTAGACTCAGAACCAATAGTATTATGAGGGTGAAAAGAATTCAAAGAGAGACAAGACACAATGTATTTTTGCACTATTTCAGACATAGTAATTTAAACGTGGTCCTTGGACTATAAAATAACACATAAGTACAATTAAAACACAGTACACAATTTACTGAAGACTCACTAAATCAAATGGTGTCTGCCATGAGGCTCAACATTTCCAGTAAGACATGCTGGCATAGACTTTTAATCCTAGTACTGTAGAGGAAGATAGAGGATTGCTACCAATTTAAAACTAACCTATCATTCATAGCAAATTCCAGGTAGTCATGATGACAAAAGGAAAGCTTTTTTCCAACAAGGCAAAACAAAATGCAGAACAATAACACAACAAAAATAAATATGTAAAATAAGAAAAAAATGCCTCCAGTAGGTTGCCAGCTCACTCTTGTAATCAAAGCTATTGGAATATGGAGCCAGGGAGATTGCCAGAAGTCTGTGGCTAGCCTGAATTTCAAAGTGAGTTAGCTATAGGCCAGTCTGGTCTAAAGAGTGAGACTCTCTGTCTCAAAGCAAAGCAAAACAAAACATAAGCAAAAAGGTTCGAGGGAGACTTGGGATGCGACTTAGTTAGAACACCGTGTTGCATAGACAAGGACCTGTGTTTTATCCCTAGCACCAAAACACATGTGTAAGTGTGATACATGGATATGTGTAAATAGACACACAAGCATACACATGCACCCATGTGCATACAATGTTCACAACTATTCAAAGAGTATACTTGTCAATGGATGGCTTTTTTGTAAATCTGAAAAACATCTGTAAACCACAGAGTGTGTGGAAATACTGGTCCTCTTGACTTTAGAACCCTTGGCAGATGACAGGCTTCAGTGCTGGGAATGAAAACAACAGAAGACAGTGGGCTTATACATGGCATAAAGAGATAGGAAGAGAGAGGGGAGGAAATGGGAAGGAATATGGCAAAGGGAGGTGTGGGAATATAGTAAGAATGAGGTCAGAGAGTTAGATCCACATAGCTGTACAGGCAGTGACGGGAGAGAATCAACATGATCAAATCTACGTTGTAATAGGAACCTCTCTCTCACTTCAGATTACATTGTTTATTGGGGAACCAGTCAGGTGTGAAGCACTCCAATTTTTTGTTGTTGTTGTCTTTGTTTTTCAAAGCAGAGTTTCTCTGTAGCTTTGGATCCTGTCCTGAAAATCTAGTTCTTGTAGACCAGGCTGACCTCGAACTCAGAGAGATCCACCTGCCTCTGCCTCAAGGCCTGCACCACCACTGCCCGGCAAAGCACTCCAATTTTTAAAAATATTTTTCTGTTACTCATATTTTTCACTTCATAAAATGACATAATGATTTAGTCTGTTGTCATTCCTTTCTCATTTACTAAATGAATAAAGGCATCGACACGAATATGTGATTTTTCTCCCCATGTAATGTCACTCAGGTTGTATATCTGGGTATATTCCTCTCAGTAGTGGATAGGGTGTGCCAACAATAATAATTAATTTCTCTTGAGGAGTCCTCCAAATTTCCTCGCACACCATGCTAATTCTATCTCTGCTTAACCTCTTAGCATGCTTTCCTCTGCAATTCCTGCTTGCTGTTCATCACTGCATATCCTCACAGCATGCTTTCCTCTGCATTTCCTACTTGCTGTTCATCACTGCATAACCTCTTAGCATGCTTTCCTCTGCATTTCCTACTTGCTGTTCACCACTGCATAACCTCTTAGCATGCTTTCCTGTGCATTTCCTACTTGCTATTCATCACTGCATATCCTCTTAGCATGCTTTCCTCTGCATTTCCTACTTGCTGTTTACCACTGCATAACCTCTTAGCATGCTTTCCTGTGCATTTCTTACTTGCTGTTCATCACTACATATCCTCATAGCATGCTTTCCTGTGCATTTCCTGCTTGCTGTTCATCACTGCATATCCTCTTAGCATGCTTTCCTGTGCATTTCCTACTTGCTATTCATCACTGCATATCCTCTTAGCATGCTTTCCTGTGCATTTCCTACTTGCTATTCATCACTGCATATCCTCTTAGCATGCTTTCCTGTGCATTTCCTACTTGCTATTCATCACTGCATATCCTCATAGCATGCTTTCCTCTTGCGTTTCCTGCTTGCTATTCAAAGCCACCTCAACTGCTACAAACCCATCACTGTTCTCTCCATTGCTGTCAAGCAGAACAGGGATTAGTGAGCAAACCTGTTAGCATCAGGATATGCATCCATTGGTTGAAGAATCTATTCCTGTGTCAAATACATTTGGACAATTTCATGCATTTGCAGTGTCTAACAGGGAATCTTAGAAACCACATTCACATGTCTACTTAAGTTGCTGAGCATAAGTCTGGGCTTGTAGTATGTACCCAATACAGAATCGTTGGACACTTGATACCTCATCCCACTTCTATAAATACATCTGTCAGAGTGAGACTAAGTTACTGGAGACAGACTTGCAGTGGAGTGTCACTGGGAAGCCCAAGGGAATTGGGTGATGGGATAGAAAGTTACATTTGAGAATGTTTGTGCTTTCCGCTGTGGATTTGGAACATCTCTGTCTCTGCACACATTCCCTACTGCTGAATAATATATTCAGAACTTAACTTTGCTGTCTCCTCAACTCAAACAGCAGGTGACTTACAGGTCTTTTAAGTTACAATAACTTATGATTTTCTTTGCCTCTTGTTAGTTTTCCATGTATTTTTAGAGTGTCTATTGTAAAACACAAAACCTCTTGTCTTTCAAAGGCATTCGCTTACATATTTTAATATATGAATCTACAATAATAAGCAAACAATTCATTTGTAATGGGAAATACCACATCCTTTGTTTGAGAGTTCAGTATGATGTCTATGATATATTTGTTAACATGAAAGACATTCATTAGAAATAAAGCAATTATTACTCTTTGTTTTTCTTATGTGAATATAAGATTATGCATATACAGAGGTACAGAAATATATTCCTCACAAAATCCCTGAAGGAATATATAATATTTTGAGATTGCATACAAATAGATTCCACTCTTTCATTGATAAAAAATTATTTGATCATGGATGCTTAATGATAGAAAGCAATAAAAAGGAAAGGAAAGGACATGACTAGGTATGATGGAAGAGAAATTTTATCATATATATACAGGAGAGCATAGGCAGAGGCATCTGAGAAAGTCCAGAGTGGACATGACCAGTCTGAGTTGGGCCTTGTGTGGTGAGGGAGATGGAGAGAGGAAGGGAGAAGAGAGAGCGGGGAACCAGGTGCAGCAGCCAAGAGACCAAAGGTACAGGAAAGGAGTGGATGACCAAAGCGTCTAGATTATATAGGGAAGAACCTCTTGGGGAAGGGCAGCACAGCCTCTGGGACAGAGTGTTCAGGGTAGAGGGAGCAGTTATGCTGTGATCCATACCTGGTAACAGGTAGGGACTGAAGGATGCTGGGGGAACTTCTTGGCCTGGTCCAGCATTGCTATTTTAAATAAGCACCTCAGCTGTTTGTTTGTCTGGGGATTGAAATGTAACAGACATCAACTCTAAATTCTTGGGAGGAAATGTAATCATGCATATATGTGCAAAGAATGTTGCTGTCAGAAAGCAGCAATGACTATCACTGATGTTATTACCCTTTCATTAATAAATAGTAATGACTATGAATTAAAACCTCTGTTGAATTATACACTTTTACACAGCTTCCCAGTGAAGGAAACCAACTTGTGTTGCTGTAGTACTCAAATATGACATGGTTCTCAGCTGTCTTTGAGAAGTCAAAAGATCGAAGGGAAGATAAGAGATAGAATAGTTGCGAGAGAGTGTGTGCTTGTAAGATTTCAGAACAGTTTAGTCATTTAAAAGACTTAAGCTATAGACTGTAGATGGCAGGGTCTTTGCCTTACAGTGTTTCGTTCTTGACTTAAGGCCTTGCATTATCTCCTGTGCACCACAAACCTCTTAGCACCTAGCTTCATTCTGAGCTTGCTGTACCCTTCACTGCTCTTCACTTGTATCTTAATAAGTTCTCTGTAAAACAGTGCATGTTGGATTCCAAGCAAAAGCTCGAGGTGAGGGTTTTTGTATAGTCAAAGGATCAAATTCCTTAGTTATTGTTCCAACCTTCAAAACAATTGAGACCTGAGACCAGGAACTAACTTCTAAAATAGAATATTGGTTCTGAGGTCAGACTCAAAGTAATCATCATGACAACAGGGCTAGGACCACCAAATATGTCTTGTGTCTCGACATACAAGCATTGCCTCTGCCACTCAGAGAGTAAAGAGGTTAGAGAAGGGCAGGTGGAAAAGTCAGATTTAGGTCTCAGATTGCATGACTACATATGAACATGTGAGCTGTTTTCTTACTAAATGGAAATGATATTGGTTGATAACACAGTTCAGTTTAGTTGATAAACAAGTATTCAAATCTTGATCAATAAATACTGGAGAAAGTTATTTTTAAAGTTAGTGTTTCACTCTGTGAAATCAAAGAGGAATTTCCACATATGACTTAAAGGTAGAAGGAATTTGGTCATTCTACATCACCTCTTGTTAAATGCTTGCAAGGGATTACTGGTGGATTAAAACAATCACTGGTACCTTCTTCCTTGTTACCTAACTAGTGGTCTTTGCTGTACTTCAGGCATGAACTTCTTGAAGAAGCTCGTAGAAAAGGATTACCTTTTGCCCAGTGGGATGGACCCACTGTGGTCGCTTGGCTGGAGGTAAGAAAAGCAAGTCAAAGACTTGGCTTAAGTCAATCACTGCTAATTTGATTATCTGAAGACAGATAAAGATTGATTTGAAATCACAGCTTCCCTGTATCATATAACTTCTCATAAAGGAAACACATTCATGCCTATGAATTTGTGATCACTGAGATGTCAGGGATTCTTTCTTGCCTTTGCATTCACCTTTTCTAGGTGGTCCAATGGTAGCCAATAGGATAGCTTTTGTCAGGAGGAAGCATTGAGGATTTTCTTGCCTGGCCAAGACAATTGCATACATTGAAACAATTTTGAATTATAAGTAACTTAACTTTATCATTGTATCATATTCAGGGCTAAATAAAGACCAAGTGAAAAAAAAAGACAGCTTATTGTACTTTAAAAATGTTCACAGACAGGTAGATATAAAAACATGGTTTTTTTTAAGTTTCTTTTTTCCTGGGCTAACTGAAATAAACCTGAGTTTTGCTTTTGTTATATCCTTTCAAAGTAATTAATTATAAAGTTACCTCTCCAAGCTCATCTTTAAGTTTCTATGCAAAAAAAAAACCCCATAATGAAGAACAAAAAATAACTGAAGCACTGGAGGAAAGGTTTAAGAATTCACACCACAATGGCAGGGATTCTTTGTTCAGATGTCATTCCAAGAAAATGGGCTAGGGTTTGACAGAGAGTGAGTTGCTATTTTGGCAAAAGATGAACAAATTCTTCAGATGAAGAAACAAAACAGATTTCCTGACACTCAAGTGCTGGAAAATGACAGCCAGTGAAGCCAGAGCTAATTAAACCTATCCTGGGTACTGAAATTGCTCCTAATGCATTTCCTAATGTGACTCAAATCACAAAATGGAACAAACAAGATGAACAAGCATGCTGAGACCATAAATGGGAGCCCTTAACTTTTACATCTTTTCCCTCTTCCTAGTGTGCACAGTCTATAAAGAATGTCGTGTGGGAGGTACTCTACTCCTTCCCCCATCATTTATCCACATCAAAAACTCTTCAGTGTCTAATCACTGATGACATTTGTAACAACGGATTGGCAAAGTTTGTGTAATGTTAACCAGAGTGGAAATTCAAACATCTTAGATGATGGCTAGGAAATGATTAGGAAAGAGTGAAGGTTTATAGATGTTTATTATCTTGAAGTATTTTAGTCTATGCACCAAGCAAGATGGCCAATCCTCTGTACCCTCTAGTGTCCTCATCAACATAAGGCTAATCTTAATGTTCTTCCCCTTCTGAAACTCAGCATGGACCATACAAGAACAATATTATATCTTTATATCCTATGTTGGATTTTAACCACATCCCAAGTCCGACTGATTCAGAGTTACCATTCTTTTCCTTGAGTCTTCCACATTATAGACTTATTATGTTGTAGGATATGTAGAAATAAATATGTCTGTATCAGTTAGCTGCCCCTGAATAACAAGTTCTACCAACAAGGATGTATTGTCTCACTAGTTTTATAGGTTATATGTAACTACTTGAGTGGAATATTTGGTTTGGCTAAGGTTCGTGCTTTGATGAAAATCACAATGCTAACAATGGTAGATTTGTCTTAATCCATGTCAGGCAAGCTGTCTCTGCATTCAGAATTCAAAAGGAGAATTACATAAAGACCATTCAAGCCACTGATCCATTGGAACTTGTAGATAAGTTCTTGTCATTATACACAAGTAGAAAATTGCTGCCTCTCCCTAATAATTTATATCAGTGTAGCTCAAAAACCACAATATCTCTATTCAAATTAATTACTTCCTGATTGTTGTCTGTGCCATATATTCAGTGTCTTTATATTATCTCTCTGGTCAAGAATAATAAGATTTATCTCATGGAGTTGTGTTGTAGGAGACGGATTGTTTGTTCCAGGCTGCTCAGCCCCAAAATAACCACATAGAAACTGTATTAAATCAAAAAGAAAGGGGAAATTAAATAATAAAACAATTTCCCTAGCGGGGAAAAAGAAACTTTATTAATTAAATCACTGCTTGGCCCATTAGTTCTAGCTTCTTACTGGCTAACTCTAACATATTAATTTAACCATTTCTGCTAATCTGTATATTGCCACAAGGCTGTGGCTTACCTGGTAAAGTTCTACCAACTGTCTCTGGTAGGGCTACATGGATTCTCCCTGACTCTGCCTTTTTTCTCCCAGCATTCAGTTTACTTTTTACCACCTACCTAAGTTTTGCCTTGTGCAGTCCTATGACAGTTTCTTTACTAACCAATGGTATTCACAACATACAGAGGGGAATCCTACATCAGAGTTTTAGACAAGAGATAAATTTATAAATGCAAGATTATATTGAATACTTAGAGGATGTAAAATACCCTAAAATTATGTATTAGTTAGTTTTCCTGTTAGTGTGAAAAAGTAGTTAACCAAAGCAACAAATAGAAGGAAGGATTTCTTTGGTCTCACATTTTGATGGTGAAGTCAATTATAGAAAGGAAGGCAGGGAGGCTGGAATATACATCAGTATGATAGCAAGACCACAAAGCAGCTGGTCAAATGCACCATCAATCAAGAAGCAGAAAATGAAAATACAAATGTACAACTTTCTTATTGGTTCTTATTCATTCTGAAACTGCCACCCACCGGTTGTTCTTCTCACATTCCGGGTGTCTGTCTTGCTTTGTTTTACCTTTTTGGAAATTTCTTCACCGACGTGCCCAGCAGTGTGTTTCACAGGCAATTCTAAAATCCGGTCAAGTTGTAATGAAGGTCTTACCTTCACAGAAAAGAACTAAGATTATTCTAACCTGTATTTTTTTTTCCACAACAGCTCTGGTTGGGAATGCCTGCATGGTATGTGGCGGCATGCAGAGCCAATGTGAAAAGTGGAGCCATCATGTCGGCTTTGTCAGACACTGAAATCCAAAGAGAGATTGGAATCAGCAACCCTCTGCATCGCTTAAAGCTCAGACTAGCCATCCAGGAGATGGTTTCCCTCACGAGTCCTTCAGCTCCTCCGACCTCGCGCACTGTGAGTCAATGTGAACCCCTTCTTCTTTTCCCTGTCATAGCAGCCTAAACTCACAGAGCAAATGTGACAACTCGCATTTTTGTGTCACCGTGAGTTATTTTAAAAGGACATGGCTTGCTCTTCATTAACCCTGCTGCCACTTTGAATAGGTCTTCAATTGAGGAGGTCTGATTCCTAAAAATCTTGAAAGCTGCAACCAAGATGGACTTCGGAGTTAGTTAGCATTTAGATGAGAGTTTAGATTTTTCTCAAAGCAGAAAAATTCCAAAGTTTATTGTTTTTTCAGAATCTCCTTTTCTGTTTAATGAAATCTGGCATCTTGTTGGGATTTTTCCAAAGCATTACAGGTTTTTGAAGATGCACAGTTTAATTTATTACTTACTAAAAAAATTATCATAAAAATTGTATATGATTTGAAGTTTTATAAACACAAATTGGAATGATCCACTTCAAAATTTGGCCCCATTAATAATCCCTTTTATAACCTAGTACTATAAAGGAATATACTGAAAAAGGCATTGCTAATGATTAGTATAGTCATCAAGAAATAGTCTCAAAAGGTCTTTTCTTCCACTGGTTAGTAAAATTTGGCTGATAAATGTGTAAACTATTGTGTTAACTAGATTTCTCCAACTAACCATCTTACACAGCATAAAAAAAGATGAAAGAACAAAATTAAATTGGTGTAGAAAAATGGTATTTCTTTTTTATTGATTTTTATTGAGCTTTACATGTTTGTCAGCTCTCCTCCCTGCCTCTCCCCTCCCCTTCAACCCTCTCCCAAGGTCCCCATGTCCCAATTTACTCAGGGGATCTTGTCTTTCTCTACTTTCCGTGTAGATCTAGGAAAGTCTCTCTTAGTGTCCTCATTGTTGTCTAAATTTTCTTTAGATTTAGATTTAGATTGTGAATTGTAGGCTGGTTTTCTTTGATTTATGTTTAAAAACCACCTCTGAGTGAGTACATATGATAATTGTCTTTCTGTGTCTGGGTTACCTCACTCAAAATGATGTTCTCTAAGCTCCATCCATTTCCTGCAAAATTCAAGCTGTCATTATTTTTTTCTGCTGTGTAGTACTCCATT
>LOEQ01003158.1:306564-319177 GCA_001685075.1 Bramus lutescens | reverse complement strand
TTCCTGCCTGGCCAATCAGCATTTATTTAAAACATGATTGACAGAATACAGACAATTCTCCTGCACCACTCTGTGAGTTCCAGGTCAGCCTGGTTTACAGAGCAAGTTTCAGGACAGCTAGGAGTATATAGAGAAACACTGTCTTAAACCAAATAATAATAATAATAATAATAATAATAATAATAACATATTAATATATTGAAAATTTCTGAGTAGATTTCAGATCCTTTTAATATACATAAAAGGTAAGTAATGCCTAACTACTGATTATTTCACTCTATAATGGGTGTATGTGTCAAAATGTTATGGTATATACTCTAAAAATAAACTTTAAAAGTCAATGTTTAAAATAATACGTTGGAAAGATAGATGATACTTTCTTGTGAGGCACACAGCAGAGCATTAGGCAGTGCTTTTTGACCTCTGAGATTATACTCTTAAGTGATGAGAATCCCTCCCGTGGCCGTCATTGATAGTGAGGTTCATCTTGGAGTGGTAGTCCAAAGACACATTGCTGGAAGTTCCATCATGGTTTCTCTTCCTTTCTCTTGTCTTTTTGGCATCCACACATCCTTGGAGGACTCTGCTTTATCTGGCAGCAGCATAAACCTGAAATTTGCTGCCAACTTTCTACTTTAGGCATGCTTTTATGTCATTTGAAAGGTGGTAGATTGAACAGAAATGACCTTGGAATCTGTATTTTGCTGCTCCCCAATCTTCCTGTCTCCCCCTTTGCCTTCTTCCAGCCCTGTCCCCTGCTGCTATTATTTTCTAAATGGTGACAGCGTCCCGAAGTTGCTATTATGTCTCCCTGAAAAGAAACATCACCCTTGAAGCCAGCAAGCCGAAGATAAAAGGGAAGGACAAGTTGGCTGCTCATTAGAGTTAAAGAAGAAAGAACTTGTTATTATAAAACAAACCAGCAGCCTCCTCCAACCCTGGGTCCTTCCTAGCTCCTTCCCACTGCTTTTTGTCATGGATAGAGATGCTTAGTTTATAATTCACAGATATACCTTGGTGTTCAATGTTGGATGACAAGTTGGCGAGGAAATGGGCTCCATTTGATTATTCCCCCCCCCCACACACACACTTAGGTGTACTTCTGCTTGTTGAAGAAAAAAACTTTCTAAAGCTTTTGGAAAACTTGGCATTCAGGGATGCTGAATACAGGTTCTGTATCTTCCTTTTTCTCCTTGCCCTGTGTCTCCTCCCACCAGAAAGTCCCCATGACACCTAGACAGCAAGCCTTTTAATACAACATTTCATTTCAGAGCCCTTCTATAGAACTAAGTAGCTACTTACCAAATGAAGATGGAGTTTAAATGAGAAATTGGGAAGGAGTTAAATGTTCCCCGAAAGTCTCTCAGTCTCTCAGACCCGACTTCACTGGGGCAATGGGATGGCTGTAAAGGAACATTAGAGTGATTTAGAGTTCCATAACCTTGTCCTTTGTCTCTTTGAACATGAGTGAGGCTGAAAAGAATGATAAAGTTGAAGAGTCAGTGTTGATGATGTTGAAATTGGATAGGGAGAGACATAGCAGAGAAGATGAACTAACCTTGATAGCAAACAAGGAAGGTTCCAGTCCAGCTTCTCGCTGCCTTTAAATGCTCTACCCCAGAGGACAGATGCTGCCCCCTTGGGGGTGCATGCTAGACGGGGTGCATTGCCCTTAAGGGTTCAGGATGGCTTTGTGATTGCTCAGCTTCTTTGCTCTGAACACATTAAGATAAAGGAAGAATAATGGTTCAGATTTTCTCAGGAAATAAATGCTGGGATGTCTAAACTTCCCCAAAAGCCCCGATTCTAGGTATTATGAAGAAAGTAGAGGAAAAAGAGTCACTCAAATACTCTGGTTCCTCTTGACCTACAGAAGTGGCTGAGCTTGCCTGTCTTTGATCAAGCATAGCCCACTAGCAAGTGCTTAGAGGGGTCTGTGTTTCTCTATTGACAGATATTAGATACACTGCAGTCTGGAATAATAAGGAATAACAATGATTAAGGAACAGAGTCAAGGAGAAAAAACGTACAAAGAATTTCTATAAAGCATTAGGCAAAGGATTGGAGAATCAGCAGTTAAGAACTTGCTCTTGTAGAGGACCCAGCTCTCACATGGTGACTGACAAGCGCTTGTACTCCAGATCTAAGGGGATCTCAAACCCTCATCTGCCTCCTACTAGCCCTGCATGCACGTGCTGCATAGACCTATAATGCAGAAAATACCCACGTGAAAAAATAAAACATACATAAATCTCAAAAATAATCAAATGTTAAAACACCAAGTGAAATCTTTGTTGTGGTTCGGTGAGGCTTGTGATGTTATTTGCACATCTCTCTTCCAAATGAGTAAACTGAGGCATGTAGTCTGTGCAGCTTCTTGAAGTCTCATAGTAAATGACATGGTTACAAGTCCAAGTCAGATGTGTGGCCTTCCCAAAGCTCCAGGTCTACTGCTGAGAAAATATGTGGCTTCCATCTGCTTGTCCAAAGACTAGCTGTTGTATTCCTATCAGTCATTGTGATAGTCAACATATTTTATTTTGAGAATTCCAGGACACTTATAAGCTTGATATCAACAATAAGTATCACTATCATACATGGGAAAATACTATAAATTGATTCATTTTGTTTTGGCATCATATTAGCAGACATAAGAATGGCTCTGGTCGATTCTTGTTTTGTGTGGAAGTTTCAGGTCAAGAGATTATTTTATTTAAGTCCTGGAAAGACCAACATATCTGGGAATGCATTTTATGTGGTGACCTGGCCTTGAACTGCCTTGGGAAATATATGGAGCTTTTAAACACCACTAGAGCCTTTTCACTCCAAACACTTGCCTGTTATATGACATTTTTCTTAACTGACACTTTCTTTGCTCAAATAATGTAAAATCTCTCTATTTTTGCTCTAATATGTTTTTAAATATATAACAATTTTTATTCTGCTGACTTGCTATGCAAATATGTTAATAGTAGTTTTAATGTGAGTGTCAATATTGTATGTTTGTAGAAAAATCAGGAAGTTTAACTAACAAATTAAGAAACACTTTCATACCCATGCAAATATTAATTATTTAAACAGCATTGTGATATTCTACAAAACAAATTCATGTAGTTTTTCCTCCCATGGTGTAAAATTAAAATTGAGAACATATTTCTAAAGTAAGAATTCTGGGTGTTCTTATTTAATATAAATGATTGTTTTAAAACAAACAAAACCTTTAGAAGTTATTCATGTTTTATTTTCTCTATCTTTGATAGGATTTAATTGACACAACCCTGTGTTGTCCAAGGTGAACAGCGTGGTGATTTGATTCTTATACAAGTATGTGCAATTACTGCCATAATCAAACTAGCAATAAGAGCGTAGCATAAAAACAACCAAATTCTGAATTATACAATGGAAAATGATTTTTGTCTGCAGCAAAAATGCTGCTAAAGCATTTTTCACAAATTGATGTGCAAACAGCTCCTGTGGAAACACTGGCACAGGAATGATGCATTTGGTGTGCGCACAGGGGGTAAGGCTGAGGAATGAGGGAAGAGAATGCCTGCACGGACAGACGGTTGCTATAGGGACCCTTGAAGGAGAGGGCTGCTGAGTAAGCTGAGGTTCCCTTAGTGAAAGCTGTGTTTGGTTTAGATACTGATTGAGTTGCGTCAACTCTCAAAAGTCAGTAAAACAAGCAGAATATGAGAAAAGCAAGCTACAGGACTCCAGGTGCGATCAAAGGTACAGTTTGCTGAGGTTGTTTGGATGCGTGTGAATGCTTGTGTCCTACTTCATCTTGACTCACAGTTACCAAAAATGTAAAGAATGCTTGGAGTGGACTTTAAAATAAGCCAGAAAGTTTGAGTATGTTTTTCTTATTAATGCATCTGAACCTAAAATGAATAGCAGTGAAGTGAATGGTAATAGTTGTATTTATGGATTTGGATAACTTTCATTACATGCAGGTTTGGTATGTAATAAAAGCCTGAATAGTAAAAATTTTCGTGATTCTTCAGTGGCATCTAAAACCCAAGACACCAGTGCAGGAAGGTTGGCCATTTTGGCAGAGCTGAGGGATACCTAAAACTGATAAACAATGATGCTACCGAGACCTGACTCACAGAACAAAAACTGCCCTAGTCTCTCCATGGAATTGTTTTCTTTTTATTTCTCATACAATGATTTTAACTTTTAAGTGGTTTGATGCGTTTTATGTCTTCATGTGAATATAATGGAATTATTTCATTATATCTTTAATTTTTTCCTGATTTCCTTTTTTCCGAGTTTATTGAGTTACAACTGTCAAATAAATTGTATGTGAATGCTGGATACAACTTGATATTTTGAGCAATATACACTGTGATTATCAATATCAACATAATTAATGTATAAAAAGTTACTGTGTGTGTGCTGAAAATATTTAAAATCTACTAAGCCAATTTCAAGCATCTAAAGCTAATTACTCTCTGTGCTCACCATTTTTGCAGGTGATTGGCAGGTCTTGTTCCTCCTTTCGATATTTATGACAGCGTATCTCCATGTTCTTCAACCCCCAGTTTTGACAATCTATATTCCTCCTTTTGCTCCTTTTGAATTTAGCTTCTACAGATTCTAAACATGAGTGAAATTATGTAGTGTTTGTCTTTTTGTATTTGACTTCTTTTGCTCTCTGTGACACTGTTCTGTATCTTTCAAAATATCACAAATGATAGTTTACTTTTTATGAAGTCTGAATACTGCAGACTCTATCATCTGTCTATCTCTCTATTTCTCTACTATCTAGCTAGATAGCTCTAGCTGTCATCCATCTGCCTTCTATTTACTTATCATCTCTCAATAATCTATCTGTCTATTATCCAAATAGATGTTTTATCTATCCATTGATTCACTAATGCACAACTAAATTGCTTCCAAACTTACATAACATAAGCAACACCGCATGAACATTGGAGAGGATGCCATTTCTTTAACACACTGATTTCATCACCTTAGGATGTATCTTGGATCTGAAAAGGTCCAATCCTATGAAGTTCAGTAACCATCTTCATGAGGAGCTTCTACACTGTTCCCCATCAGGGCTGCACTGTGCTACACTTCCACCCACAAGGAAGCATCCATTTCTTTCCTCTATATTATTTCTTGACACTTCTCTTTAGTTATTTGGTAACCGTCACCCTTCATATGGGATGTCAACATTTCATTGTGTTTTTTATTTGTACCCTTTAATGGTTTGATGCTGAATCTTTCTCATCTCGTTTTGTTTTTTACCTGTATGTCCTCTTTTGCATAATATTTGGGGAGATTCTTTGCCCCTTTAACATGAGGTTATGTGCTTCTTGCTCTGGAGTTGATTTCTTGCATATCTTAGATATTAACCCCTTATCAGTTATATGGTCTGTGGATGTCTTCTCGCTGCTCATAGGCAGACTCTTCGCTCTGTGGACTGTTCACTTTGCTGGATAAAATTTTTGGAGCTTTGCCATTTGATATAACCCCATCTAGTTTTTGGTGTGGGGAAATGCTTTTCACAAAATTATTGCCCAGACTAATGTCAAGAAGCTTTTTACCTAATGTATCCTTCTGGTAGTTTTTTTTTTTTTGGTCTTTGGTGTTTGAAATATTTAAATCCCTGTTCCATTTAAGTTGGATTTTTGTGTGTAATTTAAGGTACAAATCAATCTACCTTTTCCATGTATATACCTTGTTTTCATAGCATCCTTTAATGAAGAGATACCTTGTCCATTGTGTATTCTTAGTACCTTGTCAAAAATTAACTCACTGTGCTTTACATGATTTTTTCCTGTGTTTTCTATTCTGTCCCTTGCTTGTGTCCGTTTCTATTTCAGGACTGTATAGTTTGATGATTGTAGCTTTACAAGACAATGTGAAATTAGTAAGTACGGTTCATCCAGTTTTGCTCTCTGTTTCTTGTCAGCCATCTATGCATTTTAGAAGTGCTTTTATGGTGTAAGGTGTTCTTCAAGTCTGCTGCGCTTTATTCTTCTGTCATGATGGTCTGTCTAGTCCTGAAAGTGATATATAGAATTCTGCTGCTATTATTGTGTTGTAATCTATGTCAACCTTCATTTCGTTAGTATTTGTTGTATATATTTAAGTACTTCAATGTTAAGACGCCCATACATACACATTATGTTATATCCTATCTATTAATGAATACTTGCCATTATATAATACGTGACATTTCTGACTTAAAGTATATGTTGTTTGACATATATGTATCGTAACTCTTGATCATTTTTATTTACAATTCCCTTGGAATCTACTAATCCATTCCTTCACTCCAGCCTACGTGTGCTATGAAGTTAATCTAGTGTAGATTTCTTTGACTCTGTCCCCAGAATTCTATGTATTTTAGATAAGTAGTTAATCTATATGTGTTTAAAGTTATTAGTAAATAAGAGCTTATCTTTTCCATTTCATTGTTTTCTGAATGCCTTGCAGACCATCCCACATTTCCGTTCTTTCTGTCTTCTGTCTCTTGTGAGTTGATGATTGTTTGCAAGGACGTGCTTGCTTTCACCTTTATATTTTATTTAAAAATTCTATAAACTCTATCTTTTCTTTCATGGTTATCATGAGATTTACATGAAACATCCTAAAGTTGTACTTTTTACTGTATTATTAAAAATCTGTCTTAATTTCTCCCATGTCTTGGTATTGATATCACAGTTTGCATCTTTTATTTCACTATTATCACATTATCATAATCACAGTTATCTTAAATACTTTTGTTCTTAGTTTTTGTTTTGCTTGAAAGTTATTTGCATGGCCATCAAGGTACTGAGTGTTTCTAAATTTACCTATATTTTTAGCTTTACAGTGGATTTCTTGTTCATATTTTAATACTATAATAATTTTCTATTTCTATTTGAACAACTCATTTAGCATTTCTTTAAGGTAGACTTAGGAGTGATAAGCTCCCTCAGCTTTTATCTGGAACAGTTCTTATCTCTTCCTTAAAAATACTTTGAATTCTTTGCCAGGCAGTTCATCTATCTCCATGGAGAGTGGATTACTATTGCTTTATTTTGCTCCTTTGATGATATCATAAGGTTATTTGTGAATCTTCTGGGTTTCTCTTGGTGACTAAGAATTTGAAGTCACTGGCACCTCTTCCAGTCTTTGCAAACAAAACCATTTACCCACCAGTCATTCTGTCCAAAGATTGTAGGCAGACCAGCTAAAGGCTTTTTTTTTTCCGTGTCTTAAAGCAGGATTGACTTGTGGTTGGGTCATGGAATATATGGATCTATTGCTTGGGTACCCGGGGTCTTTCTTGCACCATTGCGATGGGCCTGAGATATTGCCCACTGTGATGAACCTGGCAATGGAGTCCACAGATAGTCTTCTGAACTCTGAGTCCACAGCAGCTGTCCTAATAGGGAAGGCCTTTGTCTGAGTCATTGAAAGCCTGCCTCAGCTGAAGTAGAACGGGACCTGGGTCCACTGAAATAGTCCTGAAGCTGGGATCTGTGGCATCACAAGAAACTGCTCAGTACTAATTCACAGTGCATGAAAAGGAATAAGAGTCAGTTCCTCTAACTGGGAAACAGACACACGCTTGTCCTCTGCTGCTCTGATCCAGGCCACTGGGATGAGCCAGTCCTGATGTTGATTTATGACTTTTAAATAAAATGCAACATCTAATCATGAACGGGTTAAAATTTGGAATATGCTGATTGGTTACCCCCAAAATACCAAATTTTTTTACATTTATTTAGTCTCCAAAGGCATTCAATTTAATCATATCCTACAGCCTTAGTCACACATTTATCAAGTGATGTGAGCAATACAGTTTCTTTGTTAGGGAGTAAATATTTTGCTAATTACACCTTTCTGTGATTTTTTTATTCTATTGCTTCTTTCTCTCATCCCCCATCTGCGTCAGTGGGATGTCCATCACCTATACTCAGGGAATTTGAAAGGTAGCTGGTTTAAGACAACAGAGGATGATGAGCCTATATAGAAAACTAGAAAAAGTAAGTTCTAGAAAAAACTTTGTTTTCATTCAGTGGTCTTCTTAGGGGCTGAAAGGATGGCTCAGTGGGTAAGAGAGGTTGTAGCAGTATCAAAGAGTCCCACAATAACCGGGAATGGCATAGAACAAAGGCTTGTTTATTTGGGGACAAACTCACAGTAGGGGTGGTGATCCACAGTCCTCTGCCTGCACTGGGAACTGGGAACCAACTCCAGTAGTAAAGGGGACCACACATACTTTTCATCTGCACGTATAGTACATGAGACCACGCCCAAAATGAACCAGTATCTTAAAGGTTATTGGCTGAAGGAGTTCCCACAACAGCAGCTCTTTGCTCTTACAGAGGATGAGAATCCTATCCCCAGCACCCACACTGGGTAGCTTACAACTACCTATATAACTCTAGCTGTAGGGCGAGCCCACACCTCTGACATCCAGGCACACCCTCATCCATGTGCACTTACCCACATGTAGATAAACTTACTTCCATCTAATTAGTAAAAGTAGGGCTCCGACTGGGCACATGGGAAGCAGAGACAGGAGGATCATTATGAGTTGGAGGCCAGCTTGGCCTATGTAGACGTTCTAGGCCAGCCAAGGCTACATAGCGAGACCTTGTCTCAAAAAACCAACCACCAAAAGCAAACAAAGAAAGGTGGGAGAGAGGAAATGTTTCTGGAGTTCAGAGCACTTGGTGCTCGTCCAGAGGACCAGAGGTTGGTCCCGGCATCCACATGCAGGCTCCCAAATGTCGGTAACTCCAGATCAAGGGAATCCGATAGCTCCCACCTCAGCAGGTCCCCTGCCCTCACACACACCACATACATTCACACAACACACACAGACCCCTACACACAATTTTTTAAAAAGCATATTACATGTCCCTCTTGGTAAGTCCCCAGTTCTTATTTCTGTGGGCTCCTGGGTGACCACATTTATCTGCTGAGACATAGGCATTTCCTGCATAGAAACACCAAACATGGAAGGGTGGTAACATGGTGGCCAGGGAAAGAGCCAAAGTACATAGCAGTTGCTGGCGTCCTGTGGTGGAAAGGCACAACAGGCTTGGCTGATTCAACTTAGGAAGTGCACAAATCGGTAAGAAGAAATTCTAAGTAGTCAGTAAGATAGTGTGTTTGGACTAATTGGACAACTTGATGTAACTGGCAGTCTCCTGACCGACAGCTATGATCTTCTTCTTTTTCTTGCACCAACCAATGTGTTCACAGTCTTGAATCCAAGACACACAAAGAGGGCCTTAGGCGCATTGAAGTAAGCGGAAGGGGCAGCGTGTCATGGTGACAAAGGGCTTGGCTCTGAGTGTCTAGCACACCCGGGGGGCAATACTTGATTCCCTTTGAAAGTAATGTCCCTAATGCGACAAGCGGCAAATGAGAGCTGCGGCCCTCTTTGCCCTTTAGACTTAATAACTAGCGCTGCCATTAACCCAGCTGGCGCTCCGCAGTACAGGCTGGCCTGTGTCCTTCAGTTCAGAACATTCATTCTCCATCATTCTGAAGCTGCCAGGTAAGTCCTGCTGCAGGACTCGCCCTCCACCTCTGAGCAATGTCTCCCGTCCCGAGAGCCCGTATCCTGCAGCTGATCAACAGTTGAAGTCTCTGTTCCTTCTATTGAGAATGTTACTCAAGACTACCTGGACTTCAGAGATAAAATCGCGTCTCGGTTCGGCCTCTTCCTCCCCCCAGTCCTGCTTCCCTCGTACCCCTAAAGTTGTGATTGAGCTCATCCGCTAAACCCTCTCTCCAGAGAGAGTTTCCATAGATACGCAGGTTTATGGGGCAGCTGCAAAGGTGGCTATGTGTGGACAGGAAACGACGCTGCGGGCGCTTATGTAAGCCAGTTTCTGAGAATATCTGGCTGCACTCTGTTTCCTGATGAGGGGCTCAGGGCGCCAATGAGAGACTGAGAATCAGGATGGAAAAAGTGAGAGCAGTAAGGGAGGCCGTCAAAGTGTCATGGGGCAGGGCACACTTTGTAGCTCGGAAAGATGCTGGAATTCATGTGGCTTAGATAAGCAGTCAGATCTACCACTCAGGTGTGTTCTAATCCAATCGTTGCTTATGTGGGAAATGGGGGCCACGGTGATAGAAGGATTTCCCTAGACTTAGGCCTGTACTTGCTGAGACACTATTTTGGACACTAGATCACCTCATCTCTAGGTTTAGAATAGTATCTACCTTGCCTATTGTTGGCTCAGATGTTTTATCAGAAAATATTTTGGAAACTGCTCTGGGCAGTTAGTACATGAGAGTGGAGCAAAGTGATTGAAAGCCCAGGTTTGGGCACTAGACAGATGCGTATGGCTTGTCATTTGGTGTCATTGGTGCCTCCTTGGGCGAATTGATTTACCTTGCTAGCCCCAGTATCCCAAAGTATGCAGCTGGGCTGGAGGTAGGAAGGGCTCAGCTGTCCTCATGGTGTCTCTAACACAGTCTTTTCTTCCGAGTTAGGAGGAAGAGCTACAGTGGGTGACTGATTGGGATAGGCAGGTATTGACATCGCCTCATTGAGCTGTTGCAATGTTTAAATCAGAGGAGGGAAGTGATGACTATCTGCAACGCCATGCCAGCCAAACAGGTCCTAACTGAATGATGGAATTATATTACTCAAATATAAACACAAGTACATCGCATATAAGTTTACTCACGCATGTCGTTGGGCTGGGACCCAAAATATCCACTAGTAATAGCTGATGCTATCAGGGAAGTCCCTGTGAGAAGACGTGGCATGGGGTCCTGGATATCAGTGGATGATTCTCATTAACAGAAGGGTCAGGATGACACCACACTCCTGAAGCAGCTGGGAGCTACAGTGCCCTCTGGTGGTCATGTTTGTCATTACATGACTGATGACCCAGTGAAGTCTTTCAAGGTCCTAAGCTCACATGCTGGGGTGAAACATTTTGAGACTGAAATTTTCAACATGTCTCATAAACCTGCAGTTTGACTCTGTGTTTTAACTTTAATCTTTTAGAATCTTGGCTTTTTTCTTTTCTTTCCTTTTTTCTTTTTCTTTTCTTGAGACAGGGTTTCTCAGTAGCTATGGAGCCAGTCCTGGAACTCACTCTGTAGATCAGGCACCTCATCTCATTCCCCAGTGAATGTTAACATTGTAATGTCTTTTGCATCTTGAAGAAATAGATACCATACAATAAAAGTCAAAACATATCATGTTATTTACTTATATTTGGAAAGTGATAAAAAATATTAAGATGTCTGAAGATAAAAGAAGCTTGGAATGAAGTAAAAATCGCATTAGCAATAATGCAAAACATAGAGTCTCAAAAGATGAAAATGCAAGGTTATAAACTTGAACCCAATTAAGATAAGAGGTAAAGTTTAATGAGAAAGAAATAACAAAAACCAAATATTGAGCACACACGTCACAGAAAAGTTATGCTTTCTGGGGAGATTCATGTTTGTTTTTAAAACCTACACTGAGTTTTGAGGTACTGCATTCTTTAACAATGTGATCCACTACGCCCCCCCTTCCTCATATTCACCAAATAAAACACTGTATTCTGATCCACAGATAGTTCCTCGTATCTATCTATTTATTGTGTATATGTATTGGTGGGGACACCTGTGTCACTGCACACATGTAGAGTGTAGAGTTCGTAATACAACTCAATGCATGTACAACTCTTTTGAGTTTTATTATGTGTGCATGTATGTACATAGTATGTACTTCTAGCATGTAGATCTGAAGACTGAACCTGGCAGCAAGCGCCTGTTACTACCCACTGAACCATCTCACTGGTCTGAACTCTAGCATGTTAGTTAGTGTATTAACACTGATATAAGGGTTTGTATGAAGGTATTTCAGAAAACTTCCAATATTCTACGTCCTTCTGACCCAGAAAAAGGAGTCCACGGTTGTGGCGTTTTGGCAGAATCAGGTGCAGTTCATCTGTCTGCGAAATGACGTTTTGGCATGTGACACGTGGTCTAGCTCTTCTGTGGCCTCCGTGCTAGCTGGAAACGTACCAGAATCAGTTGCTGTCATGGCATTCTTGTGTAACTGAATAGGAGCTGCAGGAGTGATCTTCCCCAAAGCTCCCCTGCTCGCACATGGTGGAGCTGGCTGGGGCATTTCCTCACCCATAACAGTCACGTTTTTGCACGCTGGTACAGATGAAGCTCCATGTTAACACCGTCCCTCCATAGACCTGGAATTAAACAGAGGTTGTTTGCCCCCAGTAGACTAACTACAATAATGAGACAGTCAGGAGGTTGCAATGGATATTTATTTCTGTTCTAGACTGAACAGAATGGAGAGACGGTAGGCATCAGATTCAAAGTCCTTTTGAACTTCACCAGGTGCATGCGGTCACTGTGACCTACTGGCAAGGATAGTCCTCATGTTTCTGGTTAGCAGTAGCTCATGGCTGCAGTTCATGGTTTCTTAACCTTTATCCTAGAGACACAGTGCCATGAATCTGATGTCTTCTGTTTATTGGATGAACTGTGCTATCTCTTTAGTATAAGTTTGTTGTAAGGAGAGAGCTACTTATTGGTTCCCGGCTGCCCAGCCCCAAAATAATCACACAGAAACTATATTATTTTAAACACTGTTTGGCCCATTAGCTCTAGCTTCTTATTG
>LOEQ01003158.1:294906-306539 GCA_001685075.1 Bramus lutescens | reverse complement strand
TCTATTAATCTGTGTATTGCCATGTGGCTGTGGCTTACTGGCTAAAGTTCTGTCCGGCTCTGGAGGGACTAAATGGCTTCTCTCTTGACTCCACCTCCTTTCTCCCAGCATTCCATTTAGTTTTCCAGGCCTAGCTCTGTTCCCCTATAGCTCTGCTATAGGCCCAAAGTAGTTTCTTTATTAACCAATGATATTCACAGCATAGAGAGGGGAGTTCCACATTATATGTTGATGTACTAAACATGTATTTGGCCTTCATGGTTATGTAGCAAGCATTATTTGTTGAGCCACCACTCAAGCCCACATTATGAGTTAAAATATGTCATTTTCTAAATCAATATCTCCATTATCAGGTAAATGAAATGTCTAAGAGTGTTATATATGTGTCTGCATTAAAGATATTTTCAGGGCATAGCAACAATCTTTAGATATAAATGCTGTGAATACTAACCTAAGGTAAGCCCCTTCTGAAATTAATATTCTTTTTATGGGGCTTGACAATTTCAACCCAAAATATATCTGTTTGCTAACACAATACTTTCTCCTTTTGGTGCTCTTGTTGACTGAGTTTTCTGTCCTGCCCAGGTCCAAAAGTCGTTAAGTCCCAAAGAAATCACACTGAGGTCTACATTAGTTATAAACTGATTGGCCCATTAGCTCAGGCTTCTTATTAACTCTTATAACTTATATTAGCCCATTATTCTTGTCTATGTTAGCCACGTGGCTTGGTAGATAGATCCTAGTCTATAATGTGCATGTGTATATATGAATGTGGCTCCTAGCCTATAATGTGCGTGTGTGCATATGTAAATGTGGTTTGTAGTCTACAATGTGCATGTGTGTATATATAGAAAGAAATCAAGAGAGGGTCGCACAGGATGAGAGGGAAGACTACTAGAGATTAGGCAAGAGAGCACATGGGACAGGAAAGAGGAAACGTCGGTGCTGGGAAAGGATGGGGGAAGGGAGGTAGTATGGGACGGAAAGAGTAGGGAAGGAGAGCAAACAGCAACACGTTGTTCCAAAATGTTCTAATGGGGTCTAATGCACTAAAAGTTAGTTTAAAAAATAAAAACACAAAAAATGCTACAACGAAGAGATAGTTGATGTTGAAAAAAAGAAGACAGGGAATAAAGCTGACATAAAATGGACAGTTTGCTCTCTGTGGTTCTTGGAAGTAGGGTGCTGAATTCAGTTATGAGCTACAGATAAAGTTCACTGTGTTCAAAATATACAATACCGAGGAAAGTATGAAAAGACACGAGATAGGATGTGTGCATAGTAATAACACTTGAGGCTACATCACAAGGTTCTGAAGGGCAGAAAACAGAACGGCATCACTCAGATTCCTTCCACTAAGCGCATTTAAACGGTGACGTGTGCACAGAGGAACCTTACTGGCTATGTCACAAGTTGATTCCTTGTCAATAGCAATATAGAAACAGCTTATACTTGTGTTTTGGATAAGTTTGAGCTTTGCTGCAGGATTGCATCTCTTCTGCAATTTAAATCACTTAAGTTGTCACAATGATATTTAATTGGCAAGTCTGGAAGTGAATTATTTCACTTTTTACTTTTAAAAATGAGAATTTTCTGAATGAAAAACGTAAGTGAAGACTGCACTTTTGTTCTCCGTCCGCCTACACCTGAATAATCACACAGGAGCTATATTAATTACAACACTGTTTGACCAATGGCTCAAGCATATTCCCAGCTATCTTACATCTTAAATTAACCAATTTCTGTCATTTTATATTTTACCATGAGGTTTGTGGTTTGTTACTTCACATCTTGTATGTTGGGCATCTACATGGCATCTGCCTGACTCTGCCTTCTTTCTTCTTTTTCTCTGTTTAGTTTTCCTGCCTAGCTCTATTCTGCCCTGTCATAGGCCACAGCAGCTTCTTTATTAATCAGTGGTAATAAGACATAGTCATAGCATACAGAGCGGAATCCAACATCATCTTCTCTTGTCTGTCTAATTAAAAAGGAATATTTTTTTACATAGTAAAATTACATACAACAAAACAGGTATCGAACAAGAATTACAGTTGGAATATTTCTTGGTGACTCTAAAGTTTTATATCTAATTTGTCTTTTGTCAGAACTAAGAAGAATATATCTGTCTTCAACTCCATCAAAAAAGTTATACTATTATCTAAGTAAACAGAAAGTACATTGTAAACAACTTTGAAAACTCTAGGATTGACAGAGATATCCTGCTGCCTGGACAGTCACCCCAAGTTTTTCTGTACCATTGGCGCATCCATCTTTAGCCTACAGGCCCATAGTATCTGGCAGACTTTTCCATGAAGCAGGAAATTTGAAAGACTATATCATCTATATTGACAGTTTGTCAGTCACTTTCTTCTGTGTCCTGCAGAATGTCTAGCAGACGCTTTCATGAAGCAGGAACCCTGAAGGACTGTCTCATCTTCTTTCAGCGAGTTCATCAGTCAATTTTCTGTGGGTCCTGCATGTCCAGTTTATATAGCATACCACCAAGTAGTCCAGGAAAGAGCTGTTTCTTGCCCAAATGACTAGCCTTATTACACTGAAGGCAAATGCTAAAATGAGCTTCTTCAGTTCCCATCAACCTCTCTGAAGTAATTGGTGGTGACAGAAACAGATACACTTTATTGCTGAGAAAAGC
This sequence comes from Bramus lutescens, assembly GCA_001685075.1. Taxonomy (NCBI): domain Eukaryota; kingdom Metazoa; phylum Chordata; class Mammalia; order Rodentia; family Cricetidae; genus Bramus; species Bramus lutescens. Next base: position 303,886 of record LOEQ01003158.1, on the reverse strand, counting down.
CTAAGTTTTTAAAATCCTTTAAATTCCATATTCTGTAGGTTATTTTAAGTGTTGAAGGTTATCTATATAACTAAAATATATCTCTGCATGTCTAGAAAACTAACGTGACTATAAGTTTGATTATTATAGATGATTATCTATTAACCTATATTTCTTAATTATACATTACATTTTTAAATGAGCTACACAAACCCAGTACCTTAAACAAGAACAGAAATACATATATACAGTGTCACAAAATCAATCTTAAATTTGTAGTGATAGATCAAGATCCATACCAATGTAAAATATTCATCTCTATATCATATCCCCCTTACCTTTTCTTTAGAAATTGACTGTGACCATTAGTCATTTATAGCTAACCCTTTTAAAATGAAAATAAAACATTTATAAACAATTTGGATATTGTTTTCTCCAAGCTTCTTCATGCTGTTTGTTGGGGAAAGTATTTTAGGGGTTCATGGAGACTTTTCAGTTGCTCTTGCTCCATCAAACCACATTAGCCTGGAAGGAATCCACGTGTTTTCATCTTCTCTGAAAACAAAAGCAGAACCGTTTTTCCAAAGTAACATATCCTTTGACCTAAATTTTCAAGTCAAGATATCTTTAAAATATATATGTTGGCTTAGCTTAGCAGCCCCCAGAATTAAAAGTCTCTTTGCAGTCAAAAAATTTTAAAAAAGCACAATGATATGCATAATCCAGACTCTTTGCATGTTTTCTGTGTTTACATGGCTTATTTATTTTATATTATTTTTACTGTCTCTTTAAAGACTTTGTTTTATTTTAAAAACTATTTATTTCTTTTTATAACTATCTATACTCTTTCCCCTTTTTCAAGCCTACATACATTTTTTAATCACACTGTGTCTCGTTTAGAGGTCTTTTATTTCTAAATCTGTCCTATTGGTATCTGAAACCCTTTTCTGACCAAGAGCATTTTTAAAATGGTAAGCAGTGTGGTCGCAGCATCCCTGGATGCTGGCTCTGCCTGACTCAGCCTTTCAATGTGGTGGAGGTAGGTTTTCTGCCAGCTCTGGGACTGCTGGTGGGAACTGTGCTCACCACCTCAACTCTGGGAAGCACCCTGCAGCACATATACCTTTTTTTGTATGAGTAAAAGCTAAATCTGCCATGTAACATGTCGTACGGCCTGGAAGTGTCTCTGTGAATAGCAGCAGGAACCCACCGTGCTCTCCTGCCTGTGAACGCCTGCCAGACCTAATCCTGCCACCTGCTCAGGTGGAGAGTTCTGGTTGCGGGGCCTGCTCTCAGCTACGTTCCTCCTAACCCCAAGTTAGTGAACAAGCACCTAGACCTGAAGTGGGTGCCCAGTCATGCAGTTAGCCGCAAATATTTGGGAACCATCATGTAAATAGAGACTGCACTTTTGTTCCCCAGCTGTCCATACCCAAATAATCACATAGAAACTGTGTTAATGACAACACTGTTTAGCCTATGGTTCAAGCATATTCCAAGCTAGCTCTTACATCTTAAATTAACCCATTTCTATTATTATATATTTTGTCATGAGGCCTGTGGTTTATTATAACACATCTTGCTTCTTGGGCATCTGCATGACATCTGCCTGACACTGCCTTCTTTCTCCCTGCATTCAGTTTAGTTTTCCCACCTAGTTATATTCTGTCCTGCCACAGGCCAAAGTGGCTTCCTTATTAACCAATGGCAATAAAACACATTCACAGCAGACTGAGGGAAATCCCACATCAAGGAAAGTTTAAAATATGCTTTTCTTTTAGGAATATGGTAGTGAAGTTAGAAATCATTTACTTATGTCAGTGTAGTATCTAATACATGTCATTGTGGGCTTTATGACTTTGGTGTCTTAGTAAAGTCTCTCTTTGTATGCACAAGTTAAAAGGATAATTTGGTATTTAGATGTATATCAGGCTCATGAAAGAAAGTGTTTGTCAAAAGAAAATCTTTTAGGTGAAGTCAAAATAAATTCCAATGACTTAATCGCCAGTGAGATTGATGCAGCCTGAAGTAAATATAAACCCAGTGACTTAGCCTCCAATGGGATTGATGCAGCCCAGTATGGCAGCTGCAGTGAGCATCCCTCAATTTATGAAATTCTACACAAACATATTGTACTTACTCCTTTTCATATTTTAAAGCAATGGCATCATGGTTTGTAAAGTTCTATACGGTCCCAGCTGAATGAAAAATGTCACACATATTCTCAGTGTATCTGTAGTCAGATTTATAATTGTAGTTTATAGATTATGAAACTCTGAAATTTATCAAACTTTCATGTTAAGATTACCTTGCTGCAATATGTATTTATTTGTAGAGTACAAAGATTAAAGGTCAGATTAAAACCTACTCAACCATGATTTTACTTTTAGCAGGTGATCACATTGGGTAAGAGTAATAGTCTAGTTTCATGTTTACCTTGAGTAGCTGTATGATGTCGCAGGATCTGACTTTTTTCTGGAGTCTAAAACAAGGCTCTGGAAACAAAGCTCTGCCATTTGGTAAACTTACTTCACACTATGTAGCCCAATTTTCTTTTCTGTACACTAAAATCTATAATTATTTTTGGTTATGTGTTGGCTGTAGGAACTGAGTGAGTTGGGGGTGGGAAGATGACTCGGAACTCTTGCTGAGCAAAAGAGAGAACTTGAGTTTTAATTCACAGCACCCACATAAAATCCAAGCATGGTCATGTGCCCCTGTAACCCAGAACTGGGAAATTGAGACAGTGGAATCCCAAGAGTTTGCTCTCAGCCACTCCAGCCAAAATGGTGTGTTGGTGGCATTTTCTGTCCTGTCTGGTCCCATAATAAACACACAGAAACTATATTATTTGCAATACTGTTTGGCCAATAACTTAAGTGTATTTCTGGCTAACTCTTATATCCTAAACTAACCCATCTCCATTAATCTGTGCATCATCACAAGGTCATGGCCCCTACAGGCAAAGTTTTGGCGGACTGCAGTGGAGACATCTGTCCCTGTCTGCTGCTACATGGCTTCTCCCTGACTCCGCTTACTCTATCAATTAATTTCTGGCTTTACTCTGTTAAGCCATTGGCTGAAAGCAGCTTATTTATTAACCAATGGCAATAAAACATATTCACAGCATACATCACCGCCCATATCAATGGTGAACTTCAGGTTCCTTGAGTGACTTTGTCTCTGAAAATTGGATGGGGAGTGGAAGGTGAGGCATATGATATCATTCTCGGTCATCTGAATGTGCACACATGGGTATATACTCCCCTCATGCACATATAACACATAATAAACCAAAAGCATTGCATATTTTAATGAGTGAATAAATCTATTTATTATATATTATATATGATAACTGTATAATTAATTAAAATAAATCATGTAAATACATATCAATGTCTGATGCACAGGAATTTTATCTACTGTAATAATGGTTATATAATGAACTTCAAAGTTAAAACAAAAAACAGTTTGAAAATACATTACCATATAATGGCATTCAGTAAACATGCTGTATAAATCCAAACTTCCTACAAGTTAAAAGGTTTTAGTATTTATTTCTGAATTCATTTGCTTATTTCTTCCTTATCATCGTGTTCAATGAAATGTGAGTTCTAGTGTTCAGTCTGACATTCTGAGATGTTCTGAGATAAAGCCAAGGAAGGTCAGATGCAGAGAACTCTGTTCTGAGCATCCGCTTCTAGGCAGAAGTGCTGAGATTGTGTCTGTCCTTCTGCATCCTGCATGGTGTCTTACAAAGCCAGCACTGGTGGGTGAACTGGGCATGGCGAGCTGAACCATGCCTTCTAGGTGCCTAAGCTATTCCCTCTCTGGTAGTTATCCACAAACCTCTTAATTAATGCCTTCCCGACACTAGTCTCTTCTTCCTTTGTTAGTTTTTCATTGCTTAACAAATCACCACCTGGCGGCGAAAAACCAGGCACATTTATTGTCTCCATGTTTGTGTGCACCAGGAGTCTGTGAGCGGCTCACCTGCCTTGGCTTCAGATCACCCGGGCTACAAGGTGTCTGCTGGGAGTCATTCTCCTTCATTCGGTAGTCTTTCTAGGAAGGATCCACTTTAAGGCCGTCGTTTGCCTGTTAGCCCTATTCATTCCAGCAGTTTGTAAGCCTGGGGGCCCAGATTCTCGCTGGTTGTTGTTTCCATTCTTAAAGCTTGGGCATCCGGTCCCTGTGATCACCCTACTCTACCGAGAGTTCACAGCATGGCTATGGGTCTTCGAAACTCCCGGAAAATTTCTCACTCCAGTCAGTAACTTAAAGTAATACCTTGGGGTTGGTCTGCTGCCGCTCTGTTATACTGTGTGAGCTGGATAGAAGTCACAGGCTCTGCCTACACCGAAGTGTGAGCTGCAGAGAACAGAGACATGCGTACTGTTCTGTCAGAATGTTTTATGGGGCGACTCCATGCACCCACCTCGCTTGCCCATCTCCATCTCTGTCTCCCCGTCAGACTTCATGTATTCACGTCCATCTGTCCCTTCCCTTCTCACCTAGCACTGACTGTATCCTCTAACAGAGGAAACTGGTTCTTAGTTTTTCTCAGTGAACTTTTATTTCTAACAGACTTGTTGAGGGTGATTCATTGGTAAGCTTTTAGTGAATGCAGCTAAACATAGGGCTAGCCTATCACACACCTAAGGTATTTGCTAATAAGTTTTATGATAATGATTTAGTAATTATTTGAGAATTTCATACAATGTATTTTCATTACAGTCATCTTTTTCAAGTCTTCCCAGATTCAGTACCACCTCCCTAAGTACAATTTGTGTTGCTCAAGTACTCTAATGGAGGTGGGCCTGCCTAGGAGCAAGGCTAACCTACTAGGGATTTGACCTTTACAGACAGAGGCCAACAGTCCTTCATCTAGGCCATGGGACATCATGGCCACTGCTTCTATTCCAAGCTGGAATTTTAACTGACTTGAGCTTTCCAATAACTTTTTAAGGATGGGTTTAGTTATTTACATATGTAGAACTGTGCTGAACCATCAAGATAATGATTAGTAAGTTGAGTTAGAAGATAAAAGAACTCTATGATCTCTTTTAAAGTTGTATTAGCAAGTATTTGATGATGGCCTTTGTCACCTATTCTGTTATCTAACCCAAACTATCCTTTGCCTTCTAGATGAACAAGAGATTGTGCAGAAGCGCACCTTCACAAAATGGATCAATTCCCACCTGGCTAAGGTAAAGAAAACCTTCCAGAGTTAGAGGTTCATCTTATGGTAGCCAACAATAATATGTTGGTAATGAAGCCCACAAAGAGCACATTGTAAAGGAAGGTTGCTGTCACCACTCCTGACCAGTGTTGTTGTTGGTATTATGGGATGGCTATCTGCTCCCTAAGTGTGGAGTTTGATAACCACCTCTGGGAAGAAATGAGGTGACAGCTGGTAAAGAGACACTCTTTTATGTAATTTTGATGAACCTTGAGAAAATAACCCACTCGGTTGCTGCGTCTATGGAACTGAATTGTCCTGTACAGAGGGAGAATTTGTGCTGGATTTTTATTTGGTTGTGTCTATTCCAATTAGTACTGAAATGAGCAATGAAGGAGTTGTCCTATGCAAGGAGTTTTATTTGAGCAGGTCCTGACAGTTTCCCTCAGGGGCTTTTGGTCTTTGGTGAGAATACATCCTAGGTAGCAGGACACTAGAAACACTGAAATCATCTGAGAGAATCAGGGATCAACCTGCCAGCGTATTCAGTTGTTTTGTTCAGAAGGCCTTATTTACTGGCTTGTTGTCTTCTGCCTTCTTCTGGTGTCCTCACATGAAAGCAAGAGAATGAGCTGTGTTCGCTCTTCCTGTAAGGACTGTCCGTCACACCACAGAGACCCACCTGTGACTCGGCCTGAGTCTAATTGTTAGGTCAAGGCTCTGCCTCTATACATCATCACACTTGGGTTAGGGTTTCAACATCTGGATTTAGAGGGTATCCAAACATCTAACCTACAATAAGCCCCAATTTAGTTCTGATGTCTTTAGACTTGAAGCAAATGAAAACTCTTCTTACATTCCTAACATGTACGGGAACTCAGCCCTGGGACAGCAGTTGCATGCCTGTCTCCCTAATACGGCTGATATTTCCCTGTGTAGTAATCCCTAACATAGATAGCATTGTGTATTGGAGCTGCTGAAGGTAATCTGACAACTAACCAATTTGGACAAAACTAAAGAGTGTTACATTCTTTTCTTATGTGCCTCATATACACGTCCTGCAAGTTTCTGTTGACATCTCTCAATGAAAGTAAGAATAAGAACCAATGCCTCAAAATTGTTGTGTTTTATATTTTTCTGATAATCTAAATGTTAATTTTAACTTTCCATAAAAGGTCATACCATTTCGTCTCTGTGAACATTAAAGGATAAAAATGTTGAAATAACCAGAAATAAATGAACTTATTTCTAGAATGCAGCATGTAAACGTCCAGGATTCCAACAGTCTAAGGGCTTAGGTACAACAACCATAGGAAATTTTGTAGATTTAAACTGTAAAGATAAACCCTAATTCCTGTGATAGTATCTTAGTAATTTAACAAACTATAATTATTTAAAAATACTTCAGAGAATAATTTAAATGCCTTTTTAAAGGAATAAATCTATTTCCTCAAAATCACATCAGGAAATTGACTATATTCCAAATCATCTTTCATAACAGATCCTGGCAGGTATATGAAAAGGAATACGCATTAAGATACAAAAATGTTGGTGTCTCTGTCCTGTCTGAGGTCGTCCAGTTTTGGGTTCATGAGGTCATATTCAGAGATGCTCACAGAAGTTAATTTCAGGAGGTGTGTGTGTGTGTGTGTCCTGTGTTTTATGTGTGTGTTAGTATGCATGCATGTGTGTGTGCATGCTCAGCTGGAGGCCAGGAGCTGACATGAACCTCTTTAATCAGACTCCATATATATATTTGGATGCCGGGTCTATTTCAGAATCCAAGTTCACTGATTCAGACAGTTTGAAAGATCTACATTTTATTTTATTTTTGGATGTCCTGTGAACTCCAGGGACCGTTCTCCCCCTGCCAGGTCTCTGTTTAAAGGCATACTCTACTGTGTCTGGATTTTTCTATGCCTGCTAGGGATCAAGCTCAGGTCCTTGTGCTCGGGAAGCAAGCATTTTACATGCTGAGTCCCTGTGCCCTAGGGTTTTTGATGGGAATATTTCTTTTGTGTTTTTTGACTCCTCTCCTCAGTTGCGGCTCTATAAACAATTTATAATTAAATAATCAACTCTTTTATTGATGGCCGGCATTCCATTCTGCTGTGACAATTTTTATAGATATTATTACAGCAGTCATGAAGAGATCGCATGTAGATAAGTGTACAACATGGCTCTTGAAAACACACTTTTATTAGCTCATCTATCTTAACCAAGTAGAGGAGAAACCTAAGGAATTTCTGTGTATAATTTTATGTCATTTTTAGTACATAGCTATAAAATTTTTAAATTTGTGTGCATAGTTATACTTTTCATATATTTCTTTTGGACTTTATGTGTCTGCAATTATCTGAATCACAAGTGCTCAATATCATGCTATATAGTCTTAGATAAACCAGCGGTGGTTTCATGGAACTGATCACATTTCTTTCCTAAATGAGACTTCTATTTAGATGAGAAAACTATAATTCTCTTTTTATTGATAAGAAAGCTGAAACATTCTATTCTTTAATTCTGCTAATTAGAGGAAATAGGAATTTTTATAATCATTACCCTGATAGAGACGTCCAGGGAGAGCTGTTCAAGTCCAGGTTCCAGGTTTGTGCTTAACCTATTAGCCTGAATCATGAAGTGTGATTTTACATTGTAGTAATGCTCTGTGCTGAGCATACATGTCCTAACCATGAACCTCAGGCCCTTTATATTTTATCTTATTTAATTCTCACAGCAACCAAGTGCGTTATTTGTATTCATTTGTAGGCTAAGTCCTATAAATGAATGCAAATAACTCTAAGCTTGGAAGTTTAGAGGTAATTAATATGCTTGGTAATTCAGCAAATGACAAGGCTGTGGATTGAGCCCAGAACTCCTAAATGTGGGTGTTGTAGGCCAGGTTAGCTACAGTAATGAAACCCAATAGGCAGCAAGGCTGCACAACAGTTTCTACCTAATTTGAATCCCAAGAAGCCTGAGGTCAAGGCACTGGGGGATTTGGTCTTCCTAGCTTATGGGCTGCTGCTCTTTCTGTCTTCATTTGGAAGAAAATGAACTCTGGTCTCTCTCCTTCCTGTTCTAAGGATGCTCATCAGTCTCCTTCAAGGGTTCCTACCTTCATGATCTAAGCAAGTGTCATGGCCTATGCCCCCTGTTCTCTCTTTATATAAAGATACTGGTCAGACTGGCTTAAGATCCATGATATGACTCCATTTTAACTTGATTAACTCTGTGAAGATTCTATTTCCAAACATAGCAGCATTCTAAAGTAATGGCAATTTGGGTTTCCGCGTGCACCATGGGAACAGTAAGGCTGTATGGAAGACATCTATTAAGAGCATGTTCTGTTTGTATACCAAATTCAATTCAGGTATTACCTTAAAAGAATCAGTTAAGATTTCCAGGTTAAAGATCTATAGACCTATGCTAATTAAATTAAGTGACGTCTTCACTTTAACGGCTGATTTCATTTTCCCAGTTGCCTTTCCACCAAGAGCATATTACATGAAAACACTTTCTTAATTGAGTTTCACTCCCATTCCTTTCCTTGCATACAATCGGGTGGACCTATTAGTGAACCAATGCAAGAAGCCGACAGAGCAAAGGGATAAAGTTAAGGCCCACATTCATCCCATCCCTCACTTGTTTTATTTTTTAAATACGTTTTTATTAAAAAATTTCCACCTCCTCCCCTCCGCCCATTTCCCTCTGCCTCCCCCCGCTCCCCCTTCCCCTCCCTCTCCAATCCAAAGAGCAGTCAGGGTCCCCTGCCCTGTGGGATGTCCAAGGTCCTCCCCCCTCCATCCAGGTCTAGGAAGG